>BLKM01000249.1:0-104911 GCA_013340265.1 Coptotermes formosanus | reverse complement strand
TAACGCATGCACTGCAGACCATTACAGCGGACATGCTACACGGAGTCTGGGATGAATTTGATTACCGTGTGGATGTGTGTCGTGTGACCCAGGGTGCACGCATTGAAGGATTGTGATTAACGCATGAGAAACGTGGACAGTTGCCGCTGCTGACGGTGTACGTTGTGCCCGTGTAAGGTGAGAAATAAATTTCTTGTTAACTTTTGAAACCGCATCATTCTTTTGTGTATACCCTGTACTTGGTGTCAGAACTGCCGCGCACGACTGCAGCGTGAAGGCTGCGGTAGCTCTGTCAATATAATGACCAGGCTACAGGCTAGACGTCCAAGGAACCGTGGTTCGATATCCGAATATAGCGTCCAGAGCAGCCGTGATGTCCACCAAGCTTGCTGTTCAATACGTACAGGGTTAAAGCGACCGGGGCGCGTAGCTGAACACATCTCCATTTATAACCCAGATTTAGAATGGAGTCTTGCCTCCGCTCAATGTGCCTTCATGGCTTCACGGAAACGAATTTATTTTTGCTGTTTAGAATTGAGAAAGAAAGTGTGCGAAATATTTGTTCAGTACCTGTAATGCAGAGAATCGTTTGGCTATGGAAAGTTACGCATTGGATTAATGAGGCGTGTATGTGACCGCAGTGAAATGTATGGGCCACTGTTACTGTAATTCCGCAAGTGTTTCAGCTGTTGTGTGGGACACACAACTCCACTGTGTTACCACTGCCATCCGTCTTGAGACAATTCGGACACAAAAAGAAAGGAACTCAGCAGCGCAACTGATTACCACTGTTCAGAAATGCAACATCAATTGTACTTCGCCTGCTCTAAATGCGAGGGGAACTGCGAGTTAACAATGCTATTTATTGTTGCATAATAGGTGTTATGTATAAGCGTACGGGACACTTTATGATATAGAGTCTTCGAGAATTTGGTACTTTGCGAGATTTTAGGTTTAAGGCGCAGTGTAGGCCAAGTCTTTGCACTTCTGGAATGTTACGCGGCGTAGGTTGTTAATAGGTTGCAGATTTTTCGGGACAATCTGTGAGTTCTATTTTTAATGCCGTTTCACTGATTTGTTCTCTAACGTGGCACCGCTATGTTGTCCCGAAACGTCGGTGACCGAATACCAAGCTGCGACGCGTAACATACGGGAAGCACAAAGGTCTCAATTTGGTACTAACGCAGTAGATAATCTGTTTTGTTTCCTGCACGTCAGTTTGCGTAGTGCAAGCCCCTTCAGTGCAACAGTACTGTTCATAACATGTTGGTCCGTCCGGTAATGCTTGTGGTTTGTATACTGTAGATACCAGGTTTGAATCTCAGCCGGGATGCAGGCTTTCCTTTTGTGGTTTTCGTCATTATGTCCAGACTCATGCTGGCATAATACTGCAAATTTGACCCCATGACCTCTTCTTTGCACGCCTTTATATTACGTTATATACTGTCATCGTGCCATTTGTCGTTGCGTATTCTGAGCTCCTGAGAGCGTCGTTGATTGGGCCAAGGAAAAATGAATAAGTAAATAAGTAAATAAATAAATGTTAAGTTGACTGGATCAAATAAAAGTTTAAAACTTGATGGGGTAGCAAACACACACAATAACCACAATATATAGAACTCTTGGTTGGTTAGTGCAGTCACATGTAAGTTATTATTATTATTATTATTATTATTATATTATTATTGTTATTAAATATGTATGTATGTACCTATCTGTATACATATATAGAGCACTGACATATATATGTGCAGAGTCCATCGTTAATTTCGACTTACGTGTTTCACATTAATCCACAGACCTCTATGTAACAAAATATTTCTTTTGAGTTTTTCCGAAGTCTTTACCACAATTTCGAGTCATTAAGCTTTATTGAAATTTTGAGGTAGGGGTGGGCTCTGAATCTTCTGGAAGAGAAATCAGAATTGAGACACTGTAGATGAGGGGAGAGTTGTAACATCAAAAATTTACCGTCGAAATACAGTGGAATTTGTGCCCGTTTAATTATAAGTCAGCTTTTTAAACACCGGACGGTCAGCTGACTCTGTAATAAGTTTGCTTTGCTTGGCAAGTATGTATAGGGTTGCCAGGTTATTAGGCCTACCTGAGCGGGAGCGGACAGTCCTGAGATGGCGGACTGTTGGGCAGCTGCCGCCGCCGCGGCGGCTGCCATGCTCGCGGCGCTGAGCGAGCCGTAAGCTGCCGCAGCGGGATTGTAGTAGCTACCAACTTGCCCCATCTGGCTCGCCGCCATACCTGAAACACACAAAAGTTGCTTTATTCGTGACAAAAAAAAAAGCACTGGTTGGGAAATTTACGGTTGTATGACCACTTTCCCTGAGGATGGAGACGGAGTGTGTCTCTGAAACGTCGGAGGTTTTTAAACAATTGACACGGCTATCAGCGCGAGAAGAGTTCGTACAATTTTGTCGCCGTGAAAGTCTGAAGACCTATGTAAATTTACGGTTGCTCATCTTGTCGACAAATTCTGCACCTTTATTTTAAGTGTGTTGTTTAACGATGCAAATTCTGGGACGGAATATTTCAAATTACACTCCAATTTCCTTCCACATTTCTGTCTAGTTCATTATTCTTTATTGTTCCTATTATTTGAAGCTATATTTTTTGCGTTCTTGACAGCGTCGTTAAAAACCCAAGTGTAAGACGAAATATACTTTTCATGGCACTATTGAATTTTTGAGCACCTGGTTAAATACGAACTACTTCGTAGTGGGAAATGAGTCAAACAAACAACGAAGTGTTAATGATGGATGTCCGACATGAGTTTGGATAGATCATGCCTCAATGCATTAACTGCTGAGACGTGTAAGTGCTGGCTAACTTCACACGTCACAGATCAAATATTTGAAACTCTTGAGACGAAATTTGAAAGTATGAAGCCATTAACGTCCTTGTGGCGTGTAAGTTTGTCTCCCTTTACATAACAGCTTGACACATGTCCAACTGATTTCATACTACTTAGTTTTGCCATAATTTGCAAAATTTTTCCTTCTTAGCTAAAAATCAGAATTATCAGACACTTTCGTGTGAACATCTCCGTGCCTTCTCGCGCCTTTGTCGAATGCAAATTGTTACTATTCATCGGAATGTAGAATGTTTGGGGTAATGTGTGGCTATTAATTTTCTTCCATGGTGTTGCCACACTATAATCCTACAGTATTTTCTACTGCATGGTTCAGCGGTCGACCGCCATCTTCAGTAAGTAACAACAGTACGTAGATCCTGATAAAATATGATACGTTTTCAGAGATAAAATGCGTTACGCCGTAGTAACGAGCTGAATAACATAAAATTACTCCTCTAAAGTTCTAATCTCAACCCAGAGGCCACTTAACCCGAGGTCTCCTAAGGTTTCCGTCCGCCCTTTGGGCATGTGATGGCATAGAGTCTTAAAATGGTCCAAAGTCGCTTCCTTGTAGGTGCCTTCCGTTTTGTTATTCTCAGTTATGTTTGTAATTTGGAACTGATAACAGTGCCTTCACATGGCCCTATGCAAGAAATCGATGATTTTGCTTGAAACGTCTAGTTCTTTTTGACACTATATCTACTGCCTCTGAACACAGCCTCTCTGCTCTTGCAAGGCGTCGGTTAAGGAAATGTAAGGAAGGAACACTGGCTGTGTCCTCAGACTGAGAAGAACAACGTGCGGACCGCGGCTTGTGGCAAGTTGGTGGCGAAATTAAAGAGAGGGAAAGATACAGTTAAATATATAACGGCACAGAGGATAAAATGATGGGGACACCTTAACGAGATGGAAAAAACAAAAACAGTGAGGAAGATTACGGAATGGAATGCCATAGGAAGGAGATCTAGAGGACGTCCAAAAAAAAGGAGAGGGAAGGGTGAAGTGCTAAATGATCTAAAGAAATTAAAAATGAAGAACTGGAAGTAACTTGTTAATGACAGAAAAGCCCGGTGTGAAATGTTGCTGAAGACCAAAACCCACAAAGGGCTGTAGCTTCTGCAGAAGAAGGAGAGCAAGAAGAAGAAGAAGAAGAAGAAGAAGAAGAAGAAGAAGAAGAGGAAGAGGAAGAAGACGAAGAAGAAGAGGAAGAAGAAGAGCTATCAGTTATTAATAATTAGGCCTGCTTGAAGATGATTATCAGTGATGATTATGACAATGATGATATATGTGGTAGTGATGATGATGATGATGAGGACATTTGTATATGATAAATCGGGAGTGCACACACTTCCCAAAAACCCAGGGGCCACCACAAAATTGTAGGCGCCAGAAGGGTAACATGAAGCGAGTTCCATACTGAGGGCACGCAGACGTTAGGCGCCACCCTACACAATTTAGTATCCGTGACGCCCGGGATTTGTGCACCCCTGCTATGACTATCATAGAGCCTTCTGAGGCTCTGAGCACAAAATGTCGCTCTTATTATATGCAGCACAATAATCGTTGCGTGATCAAATTTTTCTTTGAAATCCTGCCAAGTTTAAATAGAACGATGTGTATATAAAATTGTTTACCAGAGCAGCAAACGACTAACTATGAATAAATAATCACCCTTTGAGGTGTTTTTTGTACTTTTGAATTCCATTCTTTGTACCAGTCGATAGTGAGATGTGAATAAAAGTGACAGACATACTATATACGTTGGTTGTCACTGAACGCTCCAACTGCGTCGTGCGGTTTGAAAACACCCCTGAAGAATATCGACGTATCAGCTGTGTTCTGCCTATCATTCTGAATCACACAAAACAGCAATACAATTTATATGTTTTACGCCTACCCTAAAATGGGCTACTGAATTATACATTGAAAGAAACTTTCTATTGTATCTGCTCAGCACACGTCTGGCTTCTAAAGTGGTTTATATGCTGTACGAGGGTGGAAGAGGGTGAAATCATATAAGTGAGGCAACATGGAATTTTGGTCTTCTGCCGTATTCCACAAGAAAGTAACGCATTACAGAGCTTGGTGTATCGTAAGATGGGATGTATTTTATACGCATCAGTAAATTTTGATTCCTTCTTAACCTTTTAAAGCCTAGCGGTAACTTTACGTACCACCAGGTTTAACATTAAAAAATTCTACGTGGTGCCCACATTGCGTTTATGTGTTTTGTACGGATCTCAGAACAAACAGCAACTTTTGCCTTATAAAACATTAAGAGACTGGTTTTTATAACCGAAGTGGAGAGTGTTTACAGCGCGGTACGCACTGAGTCCTTATATAAAACAGGTACGCTTCGTCTTTAAAGGGTTAATTTTCTTTTATATTGCAAGTTGATTTTCATCCACATCACCCACTTTTCACACCGTCACCTTCTCACGCTTCAGACCTTTACCCTATATATCATCCCTACTCACTTCTTTATTTGTTACGTTTTCTCTGTCTCTCTCTATGTAAGTCATTCGGAAATTCTTTCTGTGGAGACATGATGTAAGGAAGAATAAAATAAAATAAAATAAAATAAAAATCTAACCATCAATAGGATGAAAATAATTCAAAATGTAAATGTCTTGAAAGGCATAAAGGAAAGTTGTATGTATACAGGCTATTGTAAGGTTTGATATGATACAACGCTGTATAATACAAATGCAATAAACATAAAGCATAGGCGTCACTGTTGTACCCCCCGCCCCCCTTTTGTGTCCTTCTCTCGGACTGTCAAACCCTCCCTCCCCGCAGACGCAATTCTGTTTTGCTAGTGGGTACCATCAGCTCTTGTTATTTAACACACAGACAAATTGTAATTTATGAGGTCTGCTGGAAGAACCTTAGCCAGAGCTGCCACAGAACGTTTATTGCAGGGAGGACCCTTTATTTGATATTCCATCCAAACGTGGGGGTAAAGTGGAATTGAAAAGTGCACGATTTAAGACGTATGACATTTACTTTTGTGTATAAATTAAAGATACGGTCACGATAATCCGGTAATTTGTGTAACGTCGCTTCTTTAGGTGCTTTGTGCTATTGTGATTTACACAAACCTTATTTTTGTGTCGTCTTATGATGGCGCACTGGCAGAAGCCCCGACACCTCGACTGCAACACTCCCACACTGCAAGTGTATTCGCACTATATGATGCAATCATTATTTACGACCTGGGTTCCATAAACTTCGCGTTTATTCCATTCGTACTGCGGTACATGACACTGGCGGTTCGGTACAGTTAGGTGATAAAGAAAACTGAACAGGTTAGTGTAGGGATGGAACTCTGGACTTGTATTCGGGAGGCGCTGTGTTCGGCCCTAAGCCTCGACACCATATGACCTAACTGAGGCATTTCGCAGTTTTTCTCAGCCATCAGCTGCAATTAAACCTCGATCACTCCACATCCGCTTCCTTCCCAGTATCATCCAGTTAATCATTTATCATCAGACATCCTGTAAGGTAAACTTTTCCATGTCCGTGCTATGAAGGCGTATGGGGGAGTAGGGGTAAGTTATAGCTACGCCCGTCCTTACCCAAGGCACTTCACGCCCTGACCGCTTTACCAGCAAGTAAAAAACCCCGTTACCCGTCGAACAGGAGGGTATGTGTGACCCAGCTCCTCCACCAGGAGGATTGAACCCCGAACCGTCCAGCTCGTAGCCTAGCCACTTGTTATTCGACGCTATTTAATTCAAAGGCGTCGTAAAATAAGGCACACAACAAGCGCGACCGATCAGAACACACAAAGCCTGTTGTTTGGATTTGTAGTTCTGCAGATATTTAGTATAGCCTATTTTTTATTACGCCTAATTACTGATTATGTATGCATTAAATTTGTCCGTTACGATCTCAAAAGTTTCTCGTTCTTGCCATATTTTTGTCACCAAATTTTACACACCTAGCTTCAGTAATTCATTGCTATCACCATCAACTATCTAAACAAATTTTTCTCACGGTCGCCATGTTATTACTTTAAATTATACATAAATATTATTTCAACAATACTGGCGTATTTTCCGAACGACTACTGCCATTGTTACTCCATCCTAAGTTTGCGCTGCTGCCATTATTAGATATATATCATTCCCATTACATTTTATTTTTAACCGAATTTCGGATGATTGAATGTTTTAAGAATCTGTAGCAGTTGGTATCGATGTGTCCTACATTCTGTTGCAGTTTGTCGTTAAGAACAAGGGCCAGGCGTTGTATTATTTTGCGGCGAGGAGATCCAACAATTAGAAACATTGTTCCGGCGCACACATAAATAGAACACAGAAAATGAAACATTTTCACAAATAACAATACTACAAAGAGGCACGATAATCTACGTGCAAATCATAACCATGAATATGCATTCGAAATTATAAGATGGAAACAGAGATAATAAAATGACCTTCCGTGGACAAAGAATTTGAAGAAAGGACTGACAGTTATTAAACAAATGCTTTTTGAATGTCACATAACTTACATGTCTAATTTTGTCACGTATTGTTTAAGATCGGTGTTGATGTGTACAAAATGCGAATACCACAGCGGGTGCCTGCATATCAGCTGGGTAGAGCCAGTGTGTCTGAGGTAATAATTTCCTGCTTCATGATTATGTAGGAACAGGTAATTGCTTGTTACGAAATTTTAAGGCGACAGAAATGTCTCACAGTAATTAATTTTCGTAGAAAATTTTACACTGAAGGACAACTGACACTTCAATAAAGTAATGGGTCTTGATACACAAATGGATGACATCTGACCTATTGTGTCTGTACGTAATAACATAGCTTTACTAAAATGCTCTTTATTTCTGCTAAACACGATTGTAATGCATTGTTCTTTGAATTAGCCTTAGAGGGCGGTACAGCTTAGAACAGGGGTAAACAAATCCCGGGTGCCAGGTTGCCCAGGCGACAGAAATTTGTATGATGGTTCCTAATCATTTTTGGGTACTCAAAATGGAACTTGTTTCATGCCATCTTTAACCTTTTAAAGCCTAGCGGTAACTTTACATACCACCAGGTTTAACATTAAAAAATTCTACGTGGTGCCCACATTGCGTTTATGTGTTTTGTACGGATCTCAGAACAAACAGCAACATTTGCCTTATAAAACATTAAGAGACTGGTTTTTGTAACCGAAGTGGAGTGTTTACAGCGCGGTACGCACTGAGTCCTTATATAAAACACAGATACGCTTCGTCTTTAAAGGGTTAATGGCGCCTAGAAGTCTGTGGTGTCACCTAGATTTTTGTGAAGTTTGTTTACCCCTGGATTAGAACAAATTAAATTTCATTTTTTGCGAGACGAACTGTTCCCCTGTGCGTTGTACGATTTGTATGATGAACCTCATAAAATGAGTGCCAATTAACAGTACGTATCCTTCTTTTCCGTTACCCAATTTAATCAGTTAAACTTCACGGGACGTAATTATAGTCCATAAGGTAACATTTCTCCGGCTAGCCAATTACTTAACACGCATTTTACAGTCGTTTTTAAAAGCCTGTCCCAGTCCAGGGTTCTTAGTAATATGCTTGTTTGGTTTGTTACGGTGTTAATGTCCACACGCCCAACTGCCAAGCTGGGTTACCACTCCTTATCAGCTATCTGAAGCTGCTTATTCAAGTAGCCACCTGAGCCATGACATGATAATGACGCCGTGTGGACTGTTATAAATTTAACCCTACGTTTCGGAGGAACGTCCTAACTGCATCTTTACTGTACACATTTTTGTTCTGAGCATGGAGACATTTCCTTTCACCGAAACACTGGTATATTTTATCCAAATCTGTACAGCAGACGGCAATATTCAGGTTACTTCTTCGACGTTTTGAAGAAGTAATCTTTTTCTGTCTGATTCTAATCCTTCTTTTATGTTCATTCGAAATAAAAACACCCCAGAACTAGCTTAACCACGTGTCATTGCTCGCTCTGCCAGGCTGTGACGTCTTAATGTAACAAGTGCAAGTTTTCCTACTCATAACCTGGCCACGCCCTCTTCAAACACCCCCCCCCCCATGCCTTCGAAACGGCTGCACTGTGAATCACAGCACGCACACACACACACACACACATGTGGTCTGTTGCTAGGATTAAAGAGTTTCAGTCATAATTGCAGTAATCCGACATGCAGCCAGCAGGCACAGCACTGCGTAGTTGATGGCTGCTAATTTTAAAATCTTCGCTGTTTGAAATGAATGTTTTGTTACTTAACGCTATGTTAAAAAATTTGGAATACACACTTTAAAGCCCAGTATTTACTCTATATACTACCACATTTACCATTTAAAAATCCTATCTTTTGCCCACACATTGTATTTGTGTGTTTCGTGTGCATATTTAAAAAACCAGCGATTATTTCCGTACGCAGTATTAACCCTTTAAAGACGTAGCATATCTGTTTTATATAAGGACTCAGTGCGTACCGCGCTGTAAACACTCTCCACTTCGGTTATAAAAACCAGTCTCTTAATGTTTTATAAGGCAAAAGTTGCTGTTTGTTCTGAGATCCGTACAAAACACATAAACGCAATGTGGGCACCACGTAGAATTTTTTAACCCTTTAAAGACGAAGCGTATCTGTTTTATATAAGGACTCAGTGCGTACCGCGCTGTAAACACTCTCCACTTCGGTTATAAAAACCAGTCTCTTAATGTTTTATAAGGCAAAAGTTGCTGTTTGTTCTGAGATCCGTACAAAACACATAAACGCAATGTGGGCACCACGTAGAATTTTTTAATGTTAAACCTGGTGGTACGTAAAGTTACCGCTAGGCTTTAAAAGGTTAAAGTGAATGGTTTTTATACCAGAGACAGGATGTGCTTACTGCGCGGTACGAAATGAAACTTTACGTAAAATTCAGTACGATTTTAGCGTTTACGGGGTTAAACATGCACAGGGTGATAGTCACTGTAACTCTGAGTACATTAGGGCAGGGGTGCACAAGTACCAGGTGTCAGGTCGCCATGGCGACTAAATTTTGTACTGTGGCGCCTAATGTTTGTGGCTGTTCAGAATGGAACGTGCTTCATGTCATCCACCTGGTGCCAAGAATTTTTAGGGTTGGTCCTGGATTTTTGGAAAATTTGTGCACACCTGCTCTAGAATATTATATTAAAAGTGTCTTTGTTTATTTACAGTGTTATTTCCAACATGTTTCGGCTTTTACTCTGCCATGAGCAGAGAAATATTTCATATAAAGCGTGGTAAATCGCGGATGACCTGATAGTTTTACCAAATATTTGTTGAAATTTTTACGTTTTGCAAATTTTATGATTAAGTTTTAACAGCCCATAAGGGAGACCTGGGCAGCACACCAGTATGCCTCCCCAACACAAAAAAGAGCCCCAGTGAAACTGATGCTTTTACGGGCTGCATTGCATTACAGTTCAGTATCATCTTGGACTTAAAAGTTAAAACTAATACCAAATTTCATTCCAAATGTTTTTTCACGAAAAAAAAAAAACAGAATATGACTTGCTGGCGAACTAACACATTGACTGAAATCTACACACGGGCTGACGTGTCTAACCACCTATCTAAACAGTTCTTAAAATCTGTCGGAATTACATATTTTAAACGTGGCCCCAATACCCGTTCAGTAGGAGTTTGCAAAGGCCGCAGACAGTCTGGAGCTACTGGAGGAGAGAAATATATTTTGCTTCGCAAGGAATCAAACCACAAATCCTCGGTTTCACAGATCGCGACCTAGTTACTGTACTGACTGAGCTACCCCGGCTCCTGAAATAGAGTTAGGTATTGTGTCACGTCCTTAATTTCGCCCTTGACCATTATGAAGTTTCGAGTTCCAGCAAATACTCGGAGCATAGAATGGTAGGTGAAAGATGTAGTCGCTGTGGTTCGAAGCTGGGCCTTTCAAATAAACAGCAGGCATGCTGACGACTTCAGTGTAATGTTTCTACGGGGTCGGATGTTTGAAAATGTAGTCAACACAGCCCGAAGTGAGATTATGTGTTTCATAAAGAAGTGTAGCTTGAAATACCAGTCGCATATTCGAGTATGAATTCTGCAATACAAAACTAGCTGAAATCTATTTTTTTGGCCATGTTGCATTTTGTATTTGTCAGACATTTCTGTTGTCGAAACAAAGGTTTAAGGAAACACGCAAGAGCATTTTTCACAGCAGACAGTGTTTATATCGTTGATTGCTAAACAGGCATCCAGCGGCGAGACGCCTAACCTGTACCCGTGATGTGTCACCGTGTGTTGATGTACCCTGACAACAAACTGGTGACCATCACATGCAGTCACCACGCACCTGTCTCCGTTTTTATTCTAAAGTATGTGATTGGTTTATCTCGTGAAATTACGTGCTATTTAACTGTGAAGCATTAACTGTGTTTTGTCGAGTCCTCTAGACAAGCATCGCCAGTGCAGATTATGGTAGATGAAACACAACTGGAGAATGTGGAATATTTCAAATGTGTAGATAGAATGGTAACAAATGATGCAAGATGTACACGTGAAATTAAATCCGGTGTTTCCGTGGCAAAATCAACATTCAACAAGATGAAGGCTCTTTTCGCCAGCAAACTGGACTTAAATTTAAGGACAAAATTAGTAATGTGCTACATTTGGTGCACAGCTGTGTGTGGTGCTGAAACGTGGACACTTCGCAAAGTCGATCAGAAATACCTGGAAAGGTTTGAAATGTGGTGCTGGAGAAGGGTGGGGAAGATCAGTTTGGCCGATCGTGTGAAAAATGAAGCAGTATTACATAGAGTCGAGGAGAAAAATATCCTGCGTACAATAAAAAGAAGGAAGGCTGACTGGATTGGTCACATCTTGCGTCGGAACTGCCTTCTGAAAGACGTTATTGAAGGAAATATAGAAGGAAGGACGAAAGTGACGGGAAGACAAGGAAGAAGATGTAAGCAGCTACCGAATGACGTTAAGCAAACGAGATGCTACTGGCAATTGAAAGGGGAAGCTCTACCTTGCACTCTTTGGAGAACTCGCTGTAGGAGATGCTACGGACCTGTCGTAACGGAGACTGCAGAGTGAACTAGGAGTCTGTGATATCAGCAGCCACTACTAAACATGACGAGCACACATGTAAATTGACCTGACATTTCTGCCTGCCTGCCTGCCTGGTACTGCTGTGGGCCTGTGAGTAACTGACTGTGCCCATGGAGCCGAATTCTTCATGAGAATCCAGCACTGACCCGGTCGTATGGAACTGATGCTACAAGAAGCGGCCTTGTCTTTTCGTTCGTGAAATAAGGAAATTAGCGAAAACAAAAAACTTCACAATTCAATAGAAATGTCTGCTTGCTATAGGCTATTTCAGGCATCAGGCCTGTACGTGTCTTTCGGCAAGGTCGCGTAACACCTGCTGGTAAGCACAGTGTTAAGCTGTCATTTCCTGGTTAGCACTGCGAAGCAAGAAATTTATCGAAAACTCTGCAAGTATTCAGTTTGTACCTTACAGTGAAGATAGTCTGTCTTCACTGTAGAAGTTATTTAGGAAAATAGTTACTCTTTATTACAGGGGTGTACAAATCCTAGGCGCCAGATCGTCCGGGCGTCTGAGTTTTGTCAGGTGGAGTCCAGTGTGCATGTGCGTGCGTGCGTATTACATAATTACTGAAGTTTACTTCTTTCGTACAAAAAATGTGTATCAGTTCACATGCACCGAGCAGAGAGCGCCAGATAAAATTGAGGTTCACAGGTCACTGCAGAACTCTGCGTCCTCCGTATGGAACTTGCTTCACATAACCATTCTGGGGCCTGGAATTTGAAGATGTCCTCTAGTTTTTTTTCTTTTTGGAAAATTTGTGACCAGCTGTATTTAATATTGTACATCTTCTGTGCAGTTGTTTATTATACAGATTTATTAGTCAACCAACTACTGCACAACTATTTTTTATAATCTCCAACACGTTTCGACCTCAAGTATTTGGCCATCATCAGGGAGAATGCTTTTCGTAGACAACAAGCAGCGTATGATACCATTCACCATTGTATCATACGCTGCTTGTTGTCTAAGAAAAGCATTTTCCATGACGATGGCCAAATAGTTGAAGTCGAAACGTGTTGGAAATTATAAAAAAAATAGTTGTGCATTAGTTGGTTGACTAATAAATTTGTGATCAGCTGGTTTATGTGTGAAACACATGAGGTACTTAGTGCGTGGAGAAACTGTAGAGTTTTCCATTGTTTAACCTTTTAAAGCCTCGCGGTAACTTTACATACGGCCAGGTGTAACATAAAAAAATTCTACGTGGTGCCCACATTGCGTTTATGTGTTTTGTACGGATCTCAGAACAAACAGCAACTTTTGCCTTATAAAACATTAAGAGGCTGGTTTTTATAACAGAAGTGAAGAGTGTTTACAGCGCGGTACGCACTGAGTCCTTATATAAAACAGATACGCTTCGTATTTAAAGGATTGGTCAGTTGGTACGTATGGAAACCACTGTGTTTCTAAGAGTCAAAGGGTAAAGAACCTCATGTCTCCTTGGGCCCACTTTAACCCCGTAACGATTTTGTGTGTGACCAGCAGTGCCAGCTCTGTACAGTATCCAGTCAGTTTAAACCGAATTAAGTTTTTAGAAATTTCCTCGACAAGTGGCTGACGCGTGTTGTTGCCACAGCTTTCAGACATATCGTGGCCCGCCCAGCCTCCTCTATAGCGGGTGCTGTGGGCAAAGTTGCCGAGGCAGGGGGCTGACTCCTCACGTCCATTAATGCAGAGGTTAAGAAGGCGTGGAGGTTTACCTCCATTGCCCCCGTATGTGTACATCAAACTGTGCTTAATTAAGCACTGAGTTCTTCTAGAATTCCTCTTCGATTGTTCTCTTCCTGAAACAAGTTGTTCTTGGTCTTTTACTGCCATTTGTTGGGTCAGAATTCCAGTCTACTGCATACATCTCTACTGACCCTTTCGCTTCCCTGAGATTATGCACAACCCATTTAAATTTCGTATTTTAACACGTAAACTATTTTATGTAAAGATCCAGTTCGTACCGCGCAGTAAACACACTCCGTCTCGGTTATAAAAACCAGTCAGTTAATGCTGTATAGGGAAATAATCGCTGTTTGTTCTGAGATCCACACAAAACACATAAATACACTGTGTGGGCAGAACGTAGAATTTTTGAATGTTAAACCTGGCGGTACATAAAGTAACCACTGGGCTTTAAAGGGCTACAGTCCGTACCGCGCAGTAAACACACTCCGTCTCGGTTATAAAAACCAGGCAGTTAATGCTGTATAGGGAAATAATCGCTGTTTGTTCTGAGATCCACACAAAACACATAAATACACTGTGTGGGCAGAACGTAGAATTTGTGAACGTTAAACCAGGCGGTACGTACAGTAACCAGCGTACTTTATAAGGTTAATTCCTTGACTGGCTGGGAAACTCTTAGCTTGTCAAGAAGGCCTTTGCTCCATGGAGTTAGTTAGTTAGTTAGTTAGTTGGTTGTCATTATACTTCCGTCCAAGGACACGGACATCTTAACTTTAACACGTGCAAGCAGTCATAACCATGTATACCACCTGCTAAGAAGTCTGCAGTTTTTCAGCCCTGTGTGTATTAATTTGTTTGTTATGAGTCTCACAAGTGCCTAATCAATGCCTGTTTCCCTAAACAGCGATAACAAATTGTTCCCTATAATGGTGACTGTGACTGCTTAGTGCGACGTGCGAACCGAACTTCTGTATGCTATGTGAAAGAACTGCGAGCCTAAAAGGTTACAAATTCTTTACACCCGTCACAGCGCTTCACATCTCCTTGTCTGAAATGGGTATATTTCTGGAGAGCCAGCAACGGATCGCAGGCCACCCACTGACAACTTCTGTACTGTTACATGACAGGAAGTACTTTTTTGGGGGACGGGGGAAGATGGTGTCTTGATTGGCTTTTGGTGATTTATCAGCTGCGTGTATCTGTATGTGTTACCGGACGCTGTATTGTGCTGCATTCTGACGACGAAATTATGAAGCATCATCATACGTGTCGTCCATCACACATAGAAAATGAATCTTGACATGTCATTACTCATTACTAAGTAGTCCCCTTTTTCTCTTGTCACTCAGCAGTATTCCCTACGCACTTTGTAACTGTTTCTCATGTAAATGTCAGTTCATAATGTAACTTGCTGTATGTTTTACAACACAATGCACGTGCCTGTTTTTATAACTCCATGGAACGTAGTCCCCCTCCAGGAGTTAATGGTAGCTCAGTTACCCAAAAATATTAGTTGTTGTTTCTGTACTCCGAAGGTTCTTTATCTTATCCACTAGACATATCCGGAGCCAGCTGAATCCAGTCTATATCCTAGCATATTATTTGTTTAACATCCATTTGACCATTAGGTTACTCTATCTGACCCTTCGTCGCCCAATTTTTGTTCCCTTCAGGGGTGTTGTGACAGTCACTAAATGTGATTATTATTTATAAATGGCAGATTCGGCCTCGGTCTAAGGCGTAGGTCTGCGGCCGAGCGCTTTCTGGGATCGTGGGTTCGAATCCCACCGGGGGCATGGATGTTTGTCTGTTGTGAATGTTTATGTTGTCACGTAGAGGTCTCTGCGACGGGCCGATCCCTCGTCCAGAGGAGTCCTACCGACTGTGGTGTGTGTCTGAGTGTGATCAAGGGAAAATAAACAACCTCGACACCTACTGTGAGTAGGTAGAAGAGGGAAGGACTGCGAAACGAAACGAAGGATTAGGCCTGTGTTAAATGTATAGGAGTTACGAAGTGTGGCGTGTAGAAAATACATAATTCTGCGTGGAGAGCAGCTTTATTAGCCCTTTAAAGACGAAGCATATCTGTTTTGTATAAGGACTCAGTGCGTACCGCGCTGTAAACACTCTCCACTTCGGTTATAAAAACCAGTCTCTTAATGTTTTATAAGGCAAAAGTTGCTGTTTGTTCTGAGATCCATACAAAACACATAAACGCAATGCGGGCACCAAGTAGAATTTTTTAGCGTTAAACCTGGTAGTACGTAAAGTTACTGCTAGGCTTTAAAAGGTTAAATGTTAAATTAAATGTGCTGAAAGAAATGTGTAGTTGGTTATGCTAAATGTACGTTGTCGAGTTCAGATTTAGGGGAAGATAAAAAACTGTTTGCTTTTGCTACCTTTTTTGTTCAATGGACAACGTATTAACACGGGAGACCTTTCTGCATTTACGCATCTCCGAACCAAATTCGCAAGCCCCATTCCTTTCGTCTTATTATTCAATATAAAGGAAGTCATTCAATGCTGCGAAGTTTAAAGCCCGGACCCGGGCAATATTCTATCAGTTTTTGGTAGTAAACTCCCCGTCAAATTATTACTGTGACGCGTGACATGTCGCTAGCCCTAGTCACGCTATCACTGCCTGTAATATTATGTATCTAAATATGTCACAATTGTCTCTAGTATGCATGCGGTTTGGTGCAGGTGTCTGTGGAACTGTGCCTCCACCAGTAGGCACTAATCTTTTTTAAACTTCTTAAAAATGTAATTTAGATGCTCTTTCCACTAACACCCACTGGCGATGTTAGCATTCTGCGGCTCTTCGTCATTAAACGTGACGCTGCAGTACAGTCAGAACTTCACAAAAATATCAACCTTTATCACATTTCAGATATGAGCACAATTTCATTGAATTTATATGTAAGAAAAGATATTAAAGAGATAGAGTGAGTTGGCGTGGACTGGGTTAACCTGGTTTAAGATAGGGAAAATCTGCCGTCTTTGTGAAAGCAGTAACAAACATTCGGGTTTCATAAATGCGGGAATTCATGGACCAGCTGAGCACCTACTAGCTTGTCAAGAAGGACTGTGCTCTGTGAAGTTGGTTAGTTTGTTTTGTGTGTGTAGGGATGTGCCTACGCCGATCCCAGTGGCCGCGCGGTCTAAGGCGTAGGTCTGCGGCCGAGCGCCTGCTGGGATCGTGGGTTCGAATCCCACCGGGGGCATGGATGTTTGTCTTGTACAGTGTTTGTGCTCTCAGGTAGAGATCTGTGCGACGGGCCGATCCCTCGTCCAGAGGAGTCCTACCGACTGTGGTGTGTGTATGAATGTGATCAAATGAAATCACAAACACCCTAGACACGTACTGTGCACAAGTAGGTAGAAGAGGCAAGGACTAAGAAAGAAAGAAAATGAAAGAACGAAAGAAAGAAAGAATGTACATACACAACCGAATGGACATGCAGGTAAAAGAAGTGTTTATTAACCTTTTAAAGCCTAGCAGTTAACTTTATATAGACCAGGTTTAAGATTAAAAAATTCTACGTGGTGCCCACATTGCGTTTATGTGTTTTGTACGGATCTCAGAACAAACAGCAACTTTTGCCTTATAAAACATTAAGAGACTGGTTTTTATAACCGAAGTGGAGAGTGTTTACAGCGCGGTACGCACTGAGTCCTTATATAAAACAGATACGCTTCGTCTTTAAAAGGTTAAACATCTGAGGTGGAGGAACTAACGATGATTGGTTTTAGTACAGTTCATTTCAGAGCAAGTGTGTTGATGTGCAGGCGTCTCCCCTTATTGTTGGATTGAAAATTATCGCGTAAATGAAAATGTATGAAACAGAAAATTTTGTAATGGAAAGTTGAGTGGGATGGGGGGGGGGGGGGGGAGAAAGGGTTGGCTGCTTTTGCGAATCCGCACAATTTCTTCCCTTCAAGACTACATGAAACGTGAGTACGCTCCGTTCCCATACGTGTACGATACAGCGTGTTTTTATGACGTAAAGAGTTGATTATTAAATACATTTACAAGAACTTTGTGCTCTGAAAGGCTACGTGCAGCGGATATGAAGTGGAGTGGCATAGCTAGTCTTCCATGTTTTTTCCGGTGCTTTGACATATACAAAGCAAACTTACATTTTGACATGTTACGTTACACTGGGTTGTGTTGTGAACATGTCTTGCAAGTTTTAACGTATTACTGCCCTTTGACATCACAATAAATACCTTTATTTGCCTGTCGATTTTAATGTTGGTTCATTTTTCTTTCAGTCCAATAAGTTAGCTCGTAGACAATCTTGTTATATATTCACACGTCGCAGGGGCTGCACAAAAAGGTCAGGTGACGAACTGCGGTGGCCATAACAACAAAGCACAGCCGCAACCCCCGCGCGCACTTGATATAATAATAGGGGTGTCCAGGGTATTAATTTGTACGCTTTCATTCTTAGAAACGTAACACCATACGTTCTTACGACAGCCAATATGAATATCCACGGTGTACTGGGATATGACGCCGTGTAGTTTTGAAGACATACTCACTTTTCGGGGTCGGTCCGTCTTAACCTTTTAAAGCCTAGCGGTAACTTTACATACGACCAGGTTTAACATTAAAAAATTCTACGTCGTGCCCACATTGCGTTTATGTGTTTTGTACGGATCTCAGAACAAACAGCAACTTTTGCCTTATAAAACATTAAGAGATTGGTTTTTATAACCGAAGTGGAGAGTGTTTACAGCGCGGTACGGACTGAGTCTTTATATAAAACAAATACGCTTCGTCTTTAAAGGGTTAAATCATATACCTGCAAAGTACAATAATTTTCTTTCCTCGAAACGTTGTTCCTGACTACAAAGGTACAAACCATATATCCCAGAAGACTGTATTATTTCAAACTGGCAAACCGCTAATTGGTATTTGTTTGATTAGCCTAACATTTCATGTCAGTTAATAACGGCGTATGACAGCACGTCCAAAAGTGGGTAATGTTCGGACGTGTGTCAGGTGAAGTAACCAGTGAGCCTGCAATGACGTGTTACGTATCATTTGTTACCAAAACTCCCGAGATTTGTTTGTAAATAACTGACAGTTGACACATACGTGTTTAAGTCACTATAAACATGTGTAAGTTTTGCCACCTTTCCGAGTTACCCTGTACATAGCCTCTTCAGGACCATATTTGCCTTTTTCCGTTGTCTTGTTTTTGTTACGAACGTCTCGAAGGCGTTCCTTCCTTCCTTCTTCAGGTGGAAGTAAAGAAATCACGAAACATACTTTGCTGATTCCGTTGGATATGCATTGGCCCCTCCCGAACGACGCCGAGACGATTTCGTCCGTGACTCTTGTGTTTTATGTGATAAAGGAAACAGAGCCGGGTTTCGAATGGCTATTTTCCTAACAGAAATTACGGTCCGGCAGAAACCAGACAGTTCCTGTATGCGTTTTGCTTTTCTGTTCTCTTATCCCGAGTTGTAAACTGGTAGTGGCCTATTTTACGTGTAAAGTAGGCCTGTTTCCTCTTGTCTGCAGCAGCGTGGCTAAAGCAGCCAATGACGTGAGACTGTGTCGTTGTATGAGTGGTTTCCGACGTTTCGAAAGGACGTAGTGCATCATCAAGTGTCAAGCAGTCCCTTGAACCCGAAGGCTGTAAGATCCTCCGAAATTTCGGTAGCTCCTAACCGAAACACACGGCGACATCAGCACAGCAGCACCGCTGTGAGAACCTCAAATCTGGCGATATTCTGCGGGGTTACCGCAACGTGCCCACCGCGCATTGCAGGCAGTTTTTGTATTCCTGAAGGACGCGGCCAATGACTGCACCGCGGTGGACCCGCGTCGCTGTGGGCGTTGTTCAGAACCCTTACTGGTGTTCTGACAAGCTCTCCTCCTTTGTTCGTGTTACGCTGTCTATTGTACTAACTTCATGTACACTACAAGCAATAGGCTGCATGCGGCGACGGAAGCCTCGTTCTCAATTGCTGTACTCGAATGTTAACTTACACGTCCCGTTGTGCGGTACAGTAACGCAAACTTGTGTGTAACTGCCCATCAGTACAGCTGTTAATTAATACTGTTGTTGGTTATTGTAAATGCAATGGTGACATATTTCGACCCATATTTAGGTAACCTTCAGGCCAGTTAATCTTTCTTTCTTTCTTTCTTTCTTTCTTTCTTTCTTTCTTTCTTTCTTTCTTTCTTTCTTTCTTTCTTTCTACTCATTGTAGGTGTTATTGTTGCATCTGATCACATACACACACACACGCACGCACACACTCGGTAGGACTCCTCTGGACGGGGGATTAGCCCCTCGCAGAGGCCTCTACCTGTACAACACAACATTCACAAGCTACAAACCAGTATTAAAACAGAATAAATTACACTTGCGTGCTTACGTACATGGAACCGGATTCAGACCTCATCTGTACTGAGTGTGTCGTATAATACACGTTGTTCATTGGAATCTGCAAAGCTAAAAACATTAAAATATTTAACACCTTGTTAATGCTAAAATAATTCCACATTTGAGAATTATTTTAGCAATATTTTTTTAACATTAACAAGTTGCCACATATTTGGATGTTTTTAACTTCGCAATTCCAATAAACAACACGCTGTAATGAGTACAGACTCAGATCTCGGTATGGCTACGTATACTTAGGCATGAACGTGCATTTTATTCTATATGACTACTGGCCTGAAGGTGATCTGAGTACGGGTCGAAACACGTCGCCATTGCACTTATAATAACTAACAGCAATATTAACAGACAGTTCCTTTGAAGGGAGATGCACCCACATTCGTTAGACTGTGCGCAATATGCCGAAGATAGAGAATGCGTGCGGCATTTGGGTAAAGGAGGGACGCACTTTTTGTAGAGGCCAAAACAGACACAAACAGTCTGTCTGAGATCAGCTGACACTGCACGAAATTCGTATAAAAACCTCAGACTTTGGCATTCGGTACTTTCACAGCACATCCTGCTGTTTCAGCACTGCTGCGGCACGTCACAGTAGCAGTCGCCGTGCGCCATCATCTTGCTGGTCACCTGTGTACGACAGTACTTGCTAATGTCTTTCCCTCAACGTTTAGATCTTCCAGTTGGTCTATCTGGCATTCGGATTTTTAGGATATGATTTTCCGTGAATTTTCTATCTTTTCCATTCGTGCTACATGCTCCGCACAGCATTAAACATGACGAATGATTGCATAATGCCGTCAGGTACTTTCCTTTACGCATGTTGGTTCTAAGGGAGAATATTCCATTTTTTACTTTGTTCGAACTGTATTTGTCATGGCGAATTTTGTCCCAAATGCAGATACGTGTTCAGTGTCTTGTTTCTTCTGTTTTGCTATCGTGTAAAGTGTTACAAGGTGGATCAATTACTGAGTTACATGTCTAAACCCCTTCCATAAAATTTATTTTCCCCTTCTTTTGATCGTCATTTTTCTTTCTGGCATATTTCTGTGCAAGTTAGGTATGAAATATGTGCAACCTGTGTCTCTTAGCAGCAAAAGAATGCTTGCCAACACGTTCATACGAGCAGTGTCCTTAGAAGATCACAATTTATTGGACGCCTGCTGGGAAACAGTATGTATATGTATATATATGTATATATATATACATATATATACTTTTTTAAACTCCTCGGCTGGCTGTGTGTAACGATTATCTTACGAACAGTACAATCGTTTCAAAATACCTTTTATGATGACCACCTGTCCCCATTAGTTGTTCCGTAGGGACAAGTTTGTACCACATGAATGGAACGAAACCTGCTGACAGTGCGACGCTGATGCCCGGTACAGCGCTCCCCGTCCTCGCGATATCGCGGGTCGCTTCCCGGCGTTTGTTAATGAACTGAACTTTGTCGCGTTGCAAAGACAGATGTCAAAACTAAACAGTGACTTAACGTGGCGTATTTTACACTTTCGTTCTTCCTGATTTAATTTGTTTATAATTTACTTGCTTGCATCAGGGGCAACGCGCATGCTAATTTGAAAGAACCATCTTATTTTTCTTCAGGTTAATGGGTACCAGGAGGTTCTTACACCGGGAGTACAGCGTCCGAGGCATTAACTTGACGAATATTATTCTTCTTCTTCTTCTTAGATGGCACTACAGTCCAACGCGGACCTTCACCCCTTAATGGACTTCTCCCAGTCACCTCTGTTTTTTGACTTCCCTTTCGAGTTTTTCATTTTGCATCTATTAATATCTGTTTGTATACAGTTCCACCATCTGTTCTTGGTCGTCCTCTTAGTCACCTTCCCTGGGCAATATTATTAAATACTTGACTTACTTCTCTTTTATTATCCATTCTATTAACATTACCAATCGAAATCAAACGACTTATTCTGACAAATGAATGTAGGCGTATATGTAAATCTCCAAACAGCTGCATTAATTCCTTATTATATCGCTTTCTCCAATTCTCATTTACTTTAATTCCCCCAAACATTCTTCTTGAACATTTCTTTGAAAAGCAACCAGTCTTGACGACTCACGTTCATCTACCTTTACTCTAACGCCGAGGTTAAGAATGGGTGGAGTTATAACTCTAATCCCCCTATATGCCCCCGTGGCGTGCACAGGGACTTCAGTTTTACAGTTTCCATAGCTGTGCTGCTCAAAACTGTGGCGTAACAAACGGGTATCCTCAGTCCTCAAAAATAATATTTTTCGATGCCAAACCTGTTGTGACAGTGTTTCCCAATCAGGGTTCCGCTGAGCTGTAGCTTTCGGCAGAAAATCATTAGGGGTTCCGCAAAAATTTGTGGAGTAAATACGTAAAATACTTTATAATACCGTACAAAATTTTCAAATATCCCTCGAAATATCGTGGGAAATTTGATTCCGCAACTGGCAAAGCTGGAATAATCTCCGCACAGTACAGACTGCCTTCTTGTTTTGCTTTCGTTTTCACATGTCAGGGTTGCTTGCGATGTGAAGAATTATTTTAGACGTTCTTCCGTTGACGAAAGGTTGTATAACACTGTGTTTCGTTAATGGCACTTCCTTTAACATTCCGCAGATATGAGAAACGTATTTGAGACACGTCCCCCTGTAGACATTTACGCAGACTTTAAGACGCTCGCCATGACAGGCCCATGGATATCATGCGTAAATGCTAATGTCACGTTTTGTCCGCGTTATCCGTCCATTTCACTGCATGTACACGGGAGTAAGGGTACAGGTGGAGTTCAGCCACCATTCGTCAGATGGTACAGTCATATGTTACTTTTGAAGCATTTGCATTAAAACACACCGTGAGCCTGGGACTTCTGGAGCGGGTATGGCATCAGATTTCTCAACTTACGACACTAGAAGAAGGTAAGTGGTTAGCGTCACGTCATGGTTGCTTTAGCCGGTGAAAGGCTGTTGAAATAAATCCTATAGGAAGCTGTATGATTCGGTCCGACCGCGGTGGCGAAGACAGTGTTTGTAATGTCGTTACGAACGCAACTCCGATACTTTCGTATTCTAGACACTATGTTGGCTGTACTGATCGCCTCACCCACAGTAATGTGGATTTGAGTGTCTAAAACGCAGTGGTTACTTTATGTATCACCGGGTCTAACATTCAACAATTCTACGTTCTGCCCACACGGTGTGTTTATGTGTTTTGTGTGGATCTCAGAACAAACAGCGATTATTTCCCTATACAGCATTAACTGACTGGTTTTTATAACCGAGACGGAGTGTGTTTACTGCGCGGTACGGACTGTAGCCCTTTAAAGCCCAGTGGTTACTTTATGTATCACCGGGTTTAACATTCAACAATCCTACGTTTTGCCCACACAGTGTATTTATGTGTTTTGTGTGGATCTCAGAAGAAACAGTGATTATTTCCCTATACAGCATTAACTGACTGGTTTTTATAACCGAGACGGAGTGTGTTTACTGCGCGGTACGGACTGGATAGTTATGTATAATTCAGAACAATTTTGTGCTTCAGAATATTAGCACAGTTCTTGATCTTCTGCTCGGATATACGTACGAGGAGTCATTAGATTAAGCAGTCTGTGGTGCAATTTTTTTTCTGTTTCTTCTCTTTCCCGTGTGACAACTCCTCCTCCTTTCCCATCTCTAAGTACGTGACTCAGCATGAAATTTCTCATTTACGTAGCCATTTTTAGTCGCGATTCACTAGTCATTTAAGCAATCTTAAAATGCTGTATTACCCATACAACATTGGTTTTCTAACCCTCTAATTTCGGATTTTGCTCTTCCATCGAGGCGACAAAATTCTTATCCATACACGATAACAACCGACGAATAAATTTAAAGTCTGTTTACACTGCTAGCACATTAACCCTTTAAAGACGAAGCGTATCTGTTTTATATAAGGACTCAGTGCGTACCGCGCTGTAAACACTCTCCACTTCGGTTATAAAAACCAGTCTCTTAATGTTTTATAAGGCAAAAGTTGCTGTTTGTTCTGAGATCCGTACAAAACACATAAACGCAATGTGGGCACCACGTAGAATTTTTTAATGTTAAACCTGGCGGTACGTAAAGTTACCGCTAGGCTTTAAAAGATTAATAAGTGCAATATCAAGTGATTTCATTAAGTGATATGAAATATGAATACGTGTTTCGGCTAAAAATAGCCAGTATCAAGTTAATTCCAGATGCTTTCCTAATTCGAAACATACTGTTATGAGTCAGTGGATCCCAAGAGTCATCTGGGAGCTGGCCCTAGAACTAGCGCACTGAACATATACCATGACTGGCACGCAGTTAGCAAGTCGCCAATATCAACGGAGCTGCTCTGCCCAAGAATCTAGCTACTGTCACAAACATTGCAGAGGTTACTAAACCTACTGTAATGCGCAGCAGGCCATGGTGTGGAGTGCGTTCCATGCCGCTGCTGGCCTGCGATCTGGATGAGGTAGCAAAACGATGGGAATCGCCCGTATTTCACGTGTAAAACGTGTTGGAATGCGGGGCTGCAGTCTGCAAATTTTCAGTGTCGACGAGGGACTCACTTCGGGGAAGACGCTGGTTTTGCCTTCCTTTCATACTTTTAGCCGAAGGCGTGCAAAGGCTAAGTAGAAATTCGTACCCACTAACGCACTGTTTTTATTCAAAAGGTTCTTCCATTACAACACTTTGTTCCAACATGTTTCGATCCTTATTGGAATCATCTCCATGGTGCGTTTAAAAAACTAAAATTACGCAAACGGTATGGCAATATCTTGTTATGAAACGTGTATAAAAACAGTTGGTTTGTATCGTTTACGTGTGAACGGTAGCCACAATACTCTTTGTGTAATTTTAGTTTTTTAAACGTATCCCTGAGGATGATAGCAATAGGGATCGAAACATGCTGCAACAATGTATTGTAATGTAAGAACATTTTGAATAACAACAGTGCATTATTAGTTGGTATGAATTTGTGCTTAATTAACCCTTTAAAGACGAAGCGTATATGTTTTATATAAGGACTCAGTGCGTACCGCGCTATAAACACTCTCCACTTCGGTTATAAAAACCAGTCTCTTAGTGTATTATAAGGCAAAAGTTGCTGTTTGTTCTGAGATCCGTACAAAACACATAAACGCAATGTGGGCACCACGTAGAATTTTTTAATGTTAAACCTGGTGGTATGTAAAGTTACCGCTAGTCTTTAAAAGGCTAATAATTACTCGCGGTATGAATAACATACAGCGTGCAAAGACATTTCGGTATTTCGTAACTTGTCGATGTTCAGTTGTTTGCAAATCATAAGTAAGCAATGCTGTGACGGTAGAATTCAGACTTTCTACATCTTCGGTGTTGACAGGACAAGTTGTTCTGGCCGGAGGCTGTAGAATTGTACGGCCTTGACAGATTTCGTCCAAAACGTTACCAGTTCATTAACTGTCCGACCAGGAAATAAATAGTGAACTTAGTACACACGGGATTCATGGTAACAGATGTAACCACAGTATGGTTAACAACACTGCTAAACTTACTAACCGCGGTGACGGTAGTAACCAAAGTAGACGCAAAGTACGTTGATCTTCATCTAAAGTGTCATTTTTGTCCAAATTGAATGAAACTCGAGAATTTTCTCGACTGATTTAGCAAAAGTTCTGAATATAAAATTAAAAGAAGCCCCTGTATGGGGGGCTGAGTTGTTCCTTGCGGTCAGCCGGACGGATGGACGGACGGACGGACGGACATGACGAATTATCAGACGTTTTTCTCAACTTTGCGGGAGAACGTAGGAAACGTCCTGACGTAACAAATAGCTTAAGTTTCGTGTTCTCAAGACAGCTGCAATTAGGGTAAGACAAATGTTCGCGTGCTAACTGTTAGAGAGTGCAGAAGGTGATGCCGTGGGCTGTACACGCTTTGTGCCCGTGCTACTGTCGTCAATTAGGCCTCACTGTGTTTTGTCTTAACTTTGTGCTGATAACAGACATCTCTGCCGTGTGTTTCTCACACCTGAAGGTTCATTAAAGTTACTCCCCTGCCCCCCTTCCGCGCCTTTAGCTGTCACCTAGACACATGTCCCCCCCACCCCCTGGACAGATATGAACCCGTTAAAGACGAAGCGTATCTGTTTTATATAAGGACTCAGTGCGTACCGCGCTGTAAACACTCTCCACTTCGGTTATAAAAACCAGTCTCTTAATGTTATATAAGGCAAAAGTTGCTGTTTGTTCTGAGATCCGTACAAAACACATAAACGCAATGTGGGCGCCACGTAGAATTTTTTAGTGTTAAACCTGGCGGTACGTAAAGTTACCGCTAGGCTTTAAAAGGTTAATATGCACCAGTTACGAGTAATTTACAGGCACTGAAGACGCACAGTTGGCTGCAAGTTATGTTGTGCTGTGAGGTCACGTGCAATTGCATACAGTGACAGGCTTTAGTGCTGTGGGTTTTAAACACTGGACCGCGTTTCGCTGCTGGCTGAGTAATTTGAGAAAATGTCAAAATTCGGCTTATGATTTTCTTTCTCTTGTGTAAGAAGACGGGAAACGCACCGTAGGTCTTAAGGGAATAGGGTAGGAGGCACTTGAATGGATTTGTCTGGCTCAGGATAAAGAACACTGAAAACGATAATGAATCGTAGCGTTCCATGAAATGCGGTGAATGTATTAGCTAGCTGAGCAACAACTAGCTTCTCAAGAGGAAGTCTGCTGCACGGAGCACAATATACAAATTTAAAAACTGCAATAAATAGAAGTTAACCTTGATTTCGGGAATCTGTCGTGATGTTGGTGAGATCTGTGCTCTTCTGGGGTGTTACGCACCGTCGAGTGGTAATCCTTTACCGACGTTTCGGGATAACGTATCGGTCCCATCTTCAAGGGTCAACAAATCGAAGACTAATTTTTTTCTGGTGCTTTTATGTTTCTGGCGGAGGACAGGAAGTGAGTGTTGTACTCGGGGACAGGGTGGCGATAATCTGACGATGCTGGCCACCCCTTGTATCACAGTAGACCGCTCGGTTTCAACACGGGGCCCCCTGCAGTGTAACTGCAGTCATGTTGAGGCGAGGCGCACCGACACGCAGTCCAGGTGCTGAGGGAAGACCAACGCGTCGTGACTTCAAGGCGAGTTTGTCCATACGTACAACAGTCGAAAGCTTTAGTTTCGGACCCAGTCTTACTGCGTATGTGGGTCCGCAGAGGAGGCGCAGAATTTCTTGGCTAGCTGATCGACTGTTAGCTTTTCTGGTATGGTGTCAGTCAATTTCTCAGTTTTGAGTAGCAACTCAATAGACTGCAGCCCTTCAGTGGTGTTCATATTTTCGATATGTTCGCCTTATGAGTTATTGTATGATATTAGAATTGTTGAATGTCACGACGGTGCCTTCATAATGTGACTCCTTTTTTTCGAAATATTATTTAGCCATATTTCGTTCTATTTTCCAAGGGCTGTGGTAGAAGGTATTATGAGATGGGGGTTGCGTATGGCATGCATGGGGGAGAAGAGCAATGCGTACAGTGTTTTGGTCTGTAAATATGAAGGAAACAGAACACTTGGTAGACTTAGTCGTAGATGGGAGGGTAATACTAAAATAGCTGTTTAAAAATATGTTGGAAGCGCGCGGACTGATTGATCTGGCTCACTATAGGGACATGTGACAGGCTGTTGTGACGACGGGAATTACATTTTTGGTTCCATAAAGGGCGGGGAATTTCTTGACCAGCTGAGGAACTATTGGCGTCTGAAGAAGGGCTCTGCTTCATGAAGTTTGTTATGGCAAAGCCTGAATTTTCCCCCTTCCGTAACTAAGCGCCCCAAAATTAATTCCTCTGGGGGAGTGGTGGTACACCTGCACACATTCTTGACCTCGCTACTAGAAAGAGCATAGAGGTCAGCCTGCCGCTCCGATCGCTTTATCCGGAAGCCAAGCTTGCGTTGCCGGTTGAATAGGAGATCTGGGGGTTGCCAGAGCCGGACTCGACGGCTTGGGACAAAAGTCTCTTCCTTCTGCCGGGTATCAAACCGTCATTCCTCGGTCGTCCTGCCTGTAAGCTAGTCGCTGTGCAGACTGAGCTAACCCGGCACATTCCCAAAGCTATGATTTATTTAATGTCGGAAATTGGTGACTGTGGGGAAAAAATGTATTGCGTTATTATGTATCGGGTGTTGGGAGTGTACTAAGGCTTACAATACCGGGATTCCGGGTCATTATTTCCGGTATTAAAATACCGATATTGGTAAAAAATAGGGGGTTTTCGGTACTAATTTAAGAAATAATTGTTTATGATTTATTCACATGGAGGTTATAAAATCGACAACAATAAATCGTTAATATGACTGAATTTGCAACTGAGGGACTGTTATACGCAGTACAAATGTAACGGGAACCTGAAAACGCCACGAAACTCAGGTCTGGTTTACTGGACACTTTGTTGCACACAAGAGAAAAAGTAAATATTGCTTGTTAGTGAATGATGTAACAGATTGTTGTATTATAAAAATCTAAAAATATTTTTCTGTTAGCGAGGTAATTTTATAGCAACAATGTGTGACGGCGAGTCGTAGCGTACTGACTGTATCGCCAAGATAGGAGGCAACAACCAACCGACTGCCTTTCCTGGAACTGGAATACCGGTATTAATACCGGCATTCCGGTTTCATAAATTAAAAATGCTGAAATACCGGTATTAACCCTTTAAAGACGAAGCGTATCAGTTTTATATAAGGACTCAGTGCGTACCGCGCTGTAAACACTCCACTTCGGTTATAAAAACCAATCTCTTAATGTTTTATAAGGCAAAAGTTGCTGTTTGTTCTGAGATCCGTACAAAACACATAAACGCGATGTGGGCACCACGTAGAATTTTTTAATGTTAAACCTGGTTGTACGTAAAGTTACCGCTAGGCTTTAAAAGGTTAAAGAGGAAGCGTATCTGTTTCATATAAGGACTCAGTGCGTACCGCGCTGTAAACACTCTCCACTTCGGTTATAAAAACCAGTCTCTTAATGTTTTATAAGGCAAAAGTTGCTGTTTGTTCTGAGATCCGTACAAAACACATAAACGCAATGTGGGCACCACGTAGAATTTTTTAATGTTAAACCTGGTTGTATGTAAAGTTACCGCTAGGGCCTAAAAGGTTAATATTTTGACCGGTATTGTGAGCCGTAGGGCTTACCAACACGACGCTAATGCCACATGTTCCTTAATGCTGTCAACATTTAAATAACATTTGGCGAGGAACAGCGCCATGCAACTTCTGATCCTGCAGTGTTCTCCTGCGTCCTGTCCATTCGATCTTTTTCGATCTCAACGTATTGCCTGTGATGTGACTGTTTGAAGTTATGTTTGGACACAAACTGACCGGCTCTGAGCGGACCGTTCCCACAGTCTCATCGTGCATGAAGGATACGAGTGCCAGCGTCGGCGTCTCAAAAACACTTTGTACGGGGTTCAAAATGAACCGGACGCAACTTCTCACCCTTGCGCGTTTCATTGGAACATTTTGGTGCCACCCACAGTTTAGGGGCCTCACCTGGACATCACAGGGGGGCCCATGTACCGGGCAGACCTCCTGTGGCCTCCCCTACAGTCTGTGCGGAATGTGGCTCTCGCAGCCAACACGTCTCTCTTTAGAACATACCAATGTACAGCACGTCACGTAAGCATTTGTACTGCAGAATAACTCGCTGCAGTCAAGATGTAGGGCAAATACCGCATTTGGTCTTTGCGTCGCCATTGATCGCGAGGCGGCCGCCGATTTCAGGGATTTGAAAATGTGGAAAAAGTGCGTCTTACAGAACAAGAAATACGATTTTCCTATACTGAGGTTTGCTACTGTTTTTTTTTTTTCAAAAACCGAACCCCTTGAAACCAAAAACCTTGAACCCGAAGATGAAGACACTACAAACCTTGGAAAAGTCGGTAACCCACTCAGCCAAGTAGACGGCGTCAGATCCCAGAATAACTGAATTTTCACACATTTTTCACTGTTCTTAAAATTGATTTCTATGACCCTATCTTGTGTTTTCTTTTAGGTCTGGTATTAATACGAGCCTATAACATGAGCGTATATCAATGGCCAGTTTGCATAATTGACTGCATAAATTGTAATTTTTGGTTAATTATTAATTGACGGTCCTGTAATTCCTGGAACCTGTCGGACGGTCCCTGCTGCCACTAAGCCAAAATTAGTTCGGCTGAGTTTCCCTATTCCCGCACCTGCAGACCACAGGTCCCTTAGAACGTCAGAAGTTCGACCTCGATTTCACGTAACCAGAGACATCAGCACGGCGGTGAGGAAGCCAGCAGTTTGTGTGACATCCTTACTTGTTCTGCTGCCCGAACGGGTAAAAATCCTGCTTGTATTTATCGTGTTGACAAGTTTCAGCCTTCAGACTAGATATCATGATAGATTTGCGTGTCTTTCCTCAGTCTCTCCAGGCCAATGCCAGGAAATTTTCTCAAATATGACGACGATCTTTTCCGTACCCATGTTGTCTGATTCATTAACCCTTTAAAGACGAAATGTATCTGTTTTATATAAGGACTCAGTGCGTACCGCGCTGTAAACACTCTCCACTTCGGTTATAAAAACCAGTATCTTAATGTTTTATAAGGCAAAAGTTGCTGTTTGTTCTGAGATCCGTACAAAACACATAAACGCAATGTGGGCACCACGTAGATTTTTTTAATGTTAAACCTGGTCGTATGTAAAGTTACTGCTAGGCTTTGAAAGTTAATGCAGCAGCAATACGTTCCATGTGCGTATCGGTCAGTGACATCCTACAGTGTAGCTGTTCCAAACAGTAAAATGTCTTCAGACTGCAAGATGAAAGTGTGTAGCCTGTGTCATTGACAGTGCTGTTTATAAGCGAAGGATAAACAAATAATTAAATAAATATACAAATATATGTGGACCAGTGAATTCCAGTGGGAGGCTTCGTGGGTTGCCAGCTGTCTTTTTCGGTGGGTCAGACGTATTCTGTTTAAAAGGGGAACAAACATCCCAAATACCGCTGCCTGTTCAAGCTGTATATTTCGAAGCGTGATGTTCAGAAATTCTTATTTTCTCTTGTCAGATTTCACGAGGAATATGAACAGCAGGCTGTGTGCTTGCGTAGCCTCGTCTTTTCTCTTCTTAGGCGTACGGCCCTTACAGTTTAACCAGCGTCTCCTTCAGGATGCTATCCCATACCGATCTGTCTTCTGCTTTCTTCCTCCATCTCTTAACACCCATCGATTTCAGATCATTCTCAATACAGTCCAACCGCCTTAATTTTGGTCTTCCTGCTTTGCTTCTTCTATCCGGTTTCCCCACAAATACTTCCTTTACAGCCCTACCGTCAGACATTCTCACCAGATGACCGGCCCATTCTTGTCTTCTTGCTTTTGTTGTCATTACAGTGTTTGGTTTTGTGTACACAACCTGCAGTTCATCATCATTTCGGATTCTCCAGCAATTTTGATCTTTTATTGGGCCATATATGCTTTTGCAACTCCAGAATCATCAAATTCTGGTACAAGGTTTGGTGCAAAATAAGGCGTCACCTATTTTACAAGGAATAAGATACTCTTGCGTTGGACATTGCCCATGGTCTGAGATCTCCTTTAAATGCCAGATTAAGCTGGCTTCGCTGCTGTTATCAGGTAAGAAGTGAAGTTGGCGAAGACACATTATCTCGAGCTAATGGACCAAATATTTTTACAATATTTTTTTATCTGATGACGGGAGTAGAGCAAGATGCCGAAACGTCGTGTGTATGAATTATATCCAAGACAATGGACGGTGTTAGTAGTAATCTTCGTGGAGTTTATCAACCCTTCAAATAAACCCTTATAACAACAGCATAGAATTCTGCAGTACAAATAGGAACTACCGAAGCCTGGGCCAAGGAATTCCAAACACGTGTCGGGAATGCTGACGCGCACACACACACACACACACACATACACACTAGCTCACGCACAAAGTCACAGGCAGATAAGATATATAAAAAAGAAGTTACCAACGTATCAAGAGTCAAAGTCGTTTACTACTTGAATATATCTTGCCTACATCCCCCCCCCCCGGCCCCCGGTCGCTTATCAAGCCGCCTTGCCGAGCGTGGTCCATGGACCGAGATGAACCCGATATACTCGCAGGTGTGAGAAGTCGTGTCTTGCCCGATCTTCAGTCTCCGCGGGCACCCTTAGTCATCCTGTACTGTCTAATCACACGTTGAATAATGAATACAGGTTTAGACGCGAACTGTGTGACCTACAGCTATATAGTTGTGTGGATACTGCACAGCGAGAAGCGACAGGAAAGAAACACAGAAGCTAAAAGGAGTCGGTGGAAGTTTATTGACTAGAACAAATTCTTTTTTTTTTCTATTTTTCATTCCGGTAAGGAAAAAAATTGGTAGGCTGCGGAATGTGGTGCAGGAGAAAGTGACCACCAGCAGCGTCATAATTTATATATTTCAAAAGATAGTATTAGGATGATGAAATCGAGAACGATTAGATGTGCGGGGACACCACAAGGCAGACCAAAACCTAGGTGGGAAAATGACATAAAGAATGATCTAAAAGAAATGAAATTAAATAATTGGAGAATTTGCATCCAGGATAGAAACAAATGGAAAAGAGTAATTGAGAAGACCAAGAAGAGCTTGAAGAAGAAGAAGAAGAAGAAGAAGAAGAAGAAGATTTGCGGAGACATGTAGCATGCACAAGCAATATGAGAAATATGGAAGAGACTATTTGGAGGGTCTGTCGCTCTGTCATTACTCCTACGTATTAAATTCTTAAATAATTTCCAGGGAAGCTCTGCGCACTTTAACTCATATGATGAGTTATTATTGTCTTAGCAACAGAGTTGCACTCGATCGTCAGTACCTAAGCGGTGACATTTACAACCCACACAATGTGTATAATCGACGTGTGCAATATGTCTTGCTCGATGCTCAACTTTTTCTTCACCCTCGGTTCATACCTCGCACAGAACTTATTGTGCCTAAATTCTGAAGCTCGGTTATCGCAAGAAATTATAAATGTAAGTAGACGTTCATGAAAATTGTCTATGATTTTTGTCCGGTATTAAGTAAAAATCGGAACACAGTCCGACAAATTTTAATAAACGTCCAAAATATAAAATTTCACAGGAATCTGTCCGGCGGGCGTCGCTCTTGACACGTTCTGACGGACAGACGTAGAAGATGAATCTAACAGTCGCTTTTAGCGTGCGAACGCCGTTAACATGGATCTAAAAATAGGTTGAAAGGGCGTAGACTTTATTTGTTCAGAATTTGATACGGACCAGAGGGTGCTTGCTTTGAACACGGCAATGATTCTTGGAGTTTCATAAAAGACGAAGAATTTATTGACTAGAAGAACGACTGTCAGCTTCTCAAAAAGCAACTCTGAACAAAGTTGGCCATTCCACTAAGGTTACTTATCATTTGACAACCAAAGATTCCCCATTCTCCACTTTATTAAATTTAAGTAATTTTGTTTCCACCTCAGAAGTTTGCACAGGTTGGTAATTTTAATGGTAAGGAATTAAAAAATAAAGGGTGGTTAACATCAGATATTAAGCTATAATACGAAAAACGTCTTGTAAAATTTTATTCAAAGGCAGATACGTAGCCTGTTAGGGAATGGAGACAGCAGGCGAATAATTCTATTGTGGTACCATAAGCCAGAGGTGCTAAATCTTTTTAAACCACTGCATTTGTACCCGGTGTGTAAGATTTTCGCAACTCATGGATACAAATTGCACGAAAGAATAACATTTAAATTCGAGATTTTAGCGACAAAGTTTGTGTGGGGACAGGCTTGGTGGGAATGAGGAAGACAAACTGAACAGACTTGAATTTGATTCATGTGTGGCAAAATATAAAACTTAGGCGAATTTCACAGCGCAATGTTAAAAATAGTATAACATTCACAGGCTTAATGAAATACATTTTGTTTATTATTTGTTGAATTTAATATGCTGTGCACCGTGCATATTACAAGTTAGTTAGAACAAACCAACAATTATGCACAGAAGTCACAGAGTTATATTTACACTGACAGTGTCCCTACATGTTTCAATGGACATGCCGTCATCTTCAGGGGGTACAAAGTGTTACAGGTGCCAAAGTATCAGGAAGTGCAAATTGTTCCTACATGCGTCAGACCTGGTCTATAATAAAAATCTAAGAAACGAGCAGCATATCGATGTAAAGTGAATTAACTATTCTCTATTACGCTACACAGTTTTTGTACTGACCCACAGTCATTAAGTATATAAAAAAAAAAAGTAAAGCAGTCCCACTACAGGCCTGGACAGTCCCACAGGGTTCCAGGAGGTTGAGGCTCCCAGATTTCTAGACAATCGGCACATGAAGATGGTAAGGTTGTCAGCCCTACGCACCGGCCGCGTTTACCCCCCAGGAAATATTCCTGGTGCTCATTTCTGTTAGAGGCTGAGTCGACCCCAGGGCCATAGTGCGACCGACAGGATTATGTCAATGAAAAATCCACTGACACCATCGGGAATCGAACCCGCGACCTGCCGGTTTGTAGGGCAGTTCCTCAACCAACTGCGCCACCGCGGCCCTCTCATTAAGTATATATAGAGTTAAAATGAAGAATAGGCATTCTTCATTTTAATAGTTGATTAACTTTACATCGATATGTTGCTCGTTTCTTAGATTTTTATTACAGACCAGGTCTGATGCATGTAGGAACAATTTGCACTTGCTGATGCTTTGGCACCTGTAACACTTTGCACCCCCTGAAGATGACGGCATGTCCATTGAAACATGTACGGACACTGTCAGTGTAAATACAGCTTTGCGACTTCTGTGCATAACTGTTGGTTTGTTCTAATTAATTATTATTTGTTATTTTACCTACGTTTATCGAAACCCTATTTTATACAAATCTGTTAAAAAGAAACAAAAAATTACGCACAAAGTAATAATTTAGACACGTTAGGTCACATTTGCTTAATTATCTCGAAAATTCTAAGACTCGCAGAAGTAATTCAGGCCTCTAGATCACGAAACGGCGCGCTTTATTTTTCCCTGCAACTTCTGGTCGAAACAGTTTCGGCCCCGATATATGTGTTGCGAGATGTGCTCCGTATGCGAGCTGAAATGCATACAGATTCCCCGCTTTGCCTTTTTAAGATTTAAGTCAAAAATGGAATGAGCAGACAAGTTTTAACACTCGCTTTACCAGTTTCATGTAAGCCTCGGTAGCGGTCTTACAGTTGCTGATGCAGACAGACGGACGGACAATGTCATGACGAAGCTCCAAATAGCCGCGCTGCAACTGTTTTTTCGAACACGCCAGAAATGTAGTGTGGGTTTAATTAAAAGTCCCATGTGTACTCCCACACCATTATAATTTACACAAATTTTCCTTAATGTGCTGGATGTAAGTAATGTAGGTGCTTAGCGCAGTAAACAGCAATTTAAGTTTATTTTCTTGTTATAAGTATCAAATGCGTCTGAAGTACCGCGAAGTCCGTGCTGTTGTGAGACATCTGTCGTGGTTTAGATAAACAGCATTATGTGTCTGTTTATATAAGCTGTTTTGGCGTTTTATTAAAGAGCTCTTCAATAAGTGACTTGCGCTTTTGTGCATTGTGTGATTTGCTTATTTGATCATTTTTTTTTAACTAAAGAAGTACTCTGAGAGTGTGTACAAATGCCTGACTGTCTGTCAATTTTGGATCTCAAACTGTTCCGTCGCCACAGTTAATCGCATTCTACCTGCATTTCAGTACAGAACAACTGCAAACATGTAGAGACTTTGTTGGAATAAAGCAAAATCCTCTAAAATTTCCACTAATTTTCACATCACACATATTTATTGAAGCGGCCTATGTAACACTTCTTTCAACCTCTCTAACTCTCCATGTTGCTCACACAGTACGTTTATAGGTTTGTATAATATTCATAATAAACAGCGATTATTTTCCTCAACAAGTGTAAACGTTGGTCTTGGTAATGCACGCGGAGTGCTTTCTGTGAGGTAGGGATCTTATTTTTAAGTAACATTTAGATGAAATTGAGCCTTGAAGGGTTTAAGTCATTCATTAATTACATAATTTGCTTTCAGTACTTATTTTTAAAATGGCGTAACCTAATTTAATTTTAACCTAAACTATACGAGTGTATGAAGACCCAGTCCGTACCGCGCAGTAAACACACTCCGTCTCGGTTATAAAAACCAGTCAGTTAATGCTGTATAGGGAAATACTCGCTGTTTGTTCTGAGATCCACACAAAACACATAAATACACTGTGTGGGCAGAACGTAGAATTGTTGAATGTTAAACCTGGCGGTACACTGGGCTTTAAAGGACTACAGTCCGTACTGCGCAGTAAACACACTCCGCCTCGGTTATAAAAACCAGTCAGTTAATGCTGTATAGGGAAATAATCGCTGTTTGTTCTGAGATCCACACAAAACACATAAATACACTGTGTGGGCAGAACGTAGAATTTGTGAATGTTACACCTGGTGGTACGTAAAATAACCACTGGGGTTTGAACGGTTAAACATTCACAACCGTCTTTCACTGACTAATATTTTGTGCCACGCTCCGTGCGCTGCCTGCCCTACCTGACCCCACATGTCCCTATTACGCTGCATAATCCGTAATCCAATACTCAAACCACGCCTCACTTTACCCTATTCATCCTCACACTTTCATACAAAGATGCTGTTTCCGTAAGACGTCAGTACAGATTTTTCTACTCTTCAGACTGAAGCCTTACATTATTTTCGGGCTAGCGAAATGTCTCATGGAAACTCGACGAAAAAATTTGACAGTCATCGTCTCCAACGACGGTTTTCATAGAAAAACAATTGCATCGATTGACACGTGTGCGGTACTGCACTTCAGGGACAAATCGATGTCACGATTTTGCTGAACACGTGTATGCTGTCTGGGAATTTGGAACATTTCTGTAAAGACAGCTTCATAGAATAGGCGGCATTGCTGTGTGGGTATGATTTTAGATCATTATTTTATCTGAAAACTACGAATTGCCGCCTCGTTTTGGATCCTTGATCCTATCAACTTAACCCATTTAAGCGACCGCCCATACGCTGGAAATGACAAACGACAGCTGACATTAACTCGTGTTTTTCGGCAGAGGTGCAACATACTGCACAGGGGGACACCGGAGGGGGGATGTCCGGCAGCAGCCCCCCAAAACCCTCCAAAACCGAAACTTAAAAAACACATTTCGTAGATATTGTGATATCAAACGTTTTACGTGATTTCCCCTTCAGCCAAAATCAGCCACTGTTATCGGCTGATGACCAGTACATTAGAATTTTGAAAAATAAATTAATAAAATTGAAAAAAAAAACAAGAAGACAGGACACTGTGATTGAGACACGGAACGTGTAGTTATATTCGTATGTATATAAATGCAGTTGCAGGCAGCGTTATGTTGTGCTTACAGCATGATTTTTATAACGTAATTTTTAAAAGGAAACACAAATTATGCATAGCCTCGGGGTGAGCCCCTCCCCCCAACGAAAAATTCTGGGTGCGCCCCTGATTATTGCCATTTCTGGTACTGTTTATAACGATTAAACAACTCTGCATCATAACTACACACCGACGGTTAATACCGTGCCTGGAGCAATATAAAAACATCTCGATGTATGCTGTGCAACCCGTTCAATCTTCACCGTATTAATATATAAATCTATTGTTAATTGCAAACATCAGCGAGTGGGGTTAGCTATAGCTGTTTCGCAGTAGGATCTTTATTTAAATGTCAACGTGCCATTTAGCGGTGTTATGTAACGTGATATTATTGGGTTATTTATTGAGATATGTTGCACAGCTGTTAACAGCCTGATGCATTGTCTGCAGGTACGTTATGCTGTGCCTATTGTTTCTCTGTGTGAAGGCCGTAACCAGGAAAACATACAAAGATGAAGCAGCTGTAGGAAATTTTGGGATAGGTCTTAGATTTCTAGAAATAGAGTCTCTGAAACGTCTGTATACCAATACTGGTGGTTGGGGGGGGGGGGGGATACGGTAATGATATAATTGTGTAATCGAGATTTCTGTGTTAGTTCTATGTTTGAAGTGGCACTGTTGTGTTATCGGCCTCGTGAAGCGGGAAAGTCATGTGAATTGTATTTAAAGTTTCACTTCGTACGTAAATTGAAGCAGAGTGCTTCCGCTTTGGGGGACGTAAATTAATTAGACGTGTATTTTGAGGGTAATAATCGCTGTTGATCCTTAGGATAAAACGAAACAAACAATAAAACAGCGTGTGGGTAAAATCAAAAGTTTTTGGATATTAATTCATGCGGTACATATAGTAACCACTGCGCTTTAAATGACTACTCGACAAAATCATGTGTTAAGTGCTAACACCTCAGTATATTGCTAGATGTGAGGAATCCCTGATGATGGACTGAACTGATGCCGAAACATGTCAGGTTGCGTAATGCAATGTGACGATAGCTTAACTTGTGAATTTATATGCTTTGAATTTTGACTGAATATCTGAAGAGAATTAATTGAATCGTCCTGAATTACACGAAGACTTTAGCGTATAACAATGCGACGGGTAATTTACACGAAGAGACATTAGTGTATCAATGCGACGGGTAATTTACACGAAGAGACATCAGTGTAACAATACGACGGGTAACTTACACGAAGAGGCGTTAGTATATCAATGCGACGGGTAATGTAGACGAAGAGAATAATATATCAATGCGACGGATAATTTACACGAAGAGACATCAGTATATCAATGCAACGGGTAATTTACACGAAGAGATATTAGTATAGCAATGCAACGGGTAATTTAGACGAAGAGACATCAGTATATCAAAGCGAAGGTTAATTTAGACGAAGAGACATCAGTATATCAAAGCGAAGGGTAATTTAGACGAAGAGACATCAGTATATCAAAGCGAAGGGTAATTTCAAAAACACTTGTAAAAATTTGCACGATGAAGTTTCCACAAGGTTGATGTTGCGGATTATGGTGTCCTGGAATGCTTAGATATGTGTAACTGGGTTAACAGATTACGACGTTTCGAAGGCACCAGTTTCCTTCAAAACGTCGTGATCTGTTAACCAAGCTACGCATGTCGTAGCAACCCAGAAGACGATATTTCTTGCAAGTAGTTGTTAAAATATCTGTAAACGTTTATTCGTGTTTCAAGATTACTGCAGCAATTGCTTGCTTGATATAGACGGAAAAAGCTTACGTCATTCCCTCATATCTATCCCATGACCGAGGATTCAATGGACCCAGCATAATGAGTTTTACAGCATTAACTCTTGTCGCATAACAAAAGCTTACGAAACGTCGTGTGTATGAAATAGGCCTCAGACAGTGGGCAATGTTTCAACCACAGTCACAGCTTTCGAGCAGAAGTTCTGAAAGTGTGGTCAGCGGGTCCACAGCGGTCCGCGACGACCGATAAAGCGATCCGTGAGATTATTTTTACCTTTTCATTAGACATTAGAAAGAAAATTTATTGCATTCAATATTTGTAGTATTGCAATAGATATATTTACTGGAATAGGGGTGTAACACAGTGTTTCTCAATCAAGGGTCTGTGAACCCACAGTGCTCTCAGTTGAGAAGATTTTAATCAGTAAAATATAAAATTTGATTCTTTGTCCATGGATGGTGCTTAATGTTGTCATCATTACTGCCAGCAGTTAATTTTTATATTCATTTAAGGTAGCTTTTTAGAATTCAAGTACTTAATTGCAAATATTTCAAATTTGTTACCGCGAGTTGCGCCTTAGGGATGCGCGAGTTAACAGAACTTTAGCAATGGGGGCCCGCAGATATAGTGACCCTATGTCGGGGGTTCGCCATGCCAGAGAGATTGAGAAACCCTGGTGTAGAGAATCGTTTTAAGTTGTATGTACTGACCTGCCCGCAGCGCATCCATGGGTACCGACGGGTAGGGTATGGAGTAGGGGTACCCCTCCTTGCGCAGCGTTTTTGGCTTCCTCCTGGGCCGGTACTTGTAGTCGGGGTGCTCCTTCATGTGCATCGCCCGCAGTCTCTTGGCCTCGTCAATAAAAGGCCGCTTTTCGTCTTCAGTCAGCAGTTTCCATTCTGCACCTGAGTACAAACACGTGACTGTCTTACTGACACGGAGATTTGAGGGCATTATAGAGGTATCTATGGAGATTTCGGGCTTCCGCCTTGGTGTAGTTGAGATTTTCGATGTTTCGGGATGTTTCGCGAGCAGTAGCTATTTACCGACGTTTCCGGAGAACGTGCTGGTTTTATCCTCAAGGATCAAACAATCTGACCTGTGCGACCCTTGAATTTGAGACTGATAAAATATAATGAAAGGTCGAGGGTCAAGCAGTCTGTACTGCTTTAAGTGAGGCCGATAATTTTACCCGAAACGTCAATAATCTGCTGCCGACACAGGTCGCGAACGTGCCGGAAGAGCGAAGACCTCAGCAAGCCTGTAGCTTTACATAGGTCTGTGAACCCCTCCGTACTGTCAGCAAAATGTACTGATTGTACGGAAGAAGTAGATATGAACAGTAGTCTTTTTGGTAGGGTAGAACAGAGGTTCAACACTGTTAACCATTCAACGGAAATTTATTTTAATATTATTTTACTGTTATTTTATTGTTATTTTACGTTATTTTATTTTGCGTTATTTTATTTTCTTTTACGTTATTTTATTTTATTTATTTTACGTTATTTCATTTTGTTTTACGTTATTTTATTTTATTTTACGTTATTTTAATTAATCTTATTTTATTTTGCGTTATTTTATTTTATTTTACGTTACTTTGTTTTATTTTATTTTACGTTATTTTAATTTTATTTTACGTTATTTTGTTTTGTTTTATTTTACGTTATTTTGTTTTATTTTACATATTTTATTTTATTTTATTTTATTTTAAGTTACTTTATTTTGTTTTACGTTATTTTATTTTACCTAATTTTTTGCATTTTATTTTACCTTATTTTATTTACGTTATTTTGTTTTATTTTACCTTATTTTGTTTTATTTTACGTTACTTTATTTTATTTTACGTTATTTTGTTTTATTTTATTTTACGTTATTTTGTTTTATTTTATTTTACGCTATTTTATTTTATTTTATTTTACGTTATTTTATTTTATTTTATTTTACGTTATTTTGTTTTGTTTTATTTTACGTTATTTTGTTTTATTTTACATCTTTTATTTTATTTTATGTTACTTTATTTTGTTTTACGTTATTTTATTTTACGTTATTTTGCTTTACGTTATTTTATTTTACGTTATTTTGTTTTATTTTATTTTACGTTATTTTATATTATATTATATTATATTATATTATATTATATTATTTTATTTTATTTTATTTTATTTTATTTTATTCCTCTTGGTGGAGTGAGACGATGCGCCATGCAGGCTAACTGCACTGGGTGACAAAGCAGTATTCTACTCCGAAACATCGGTACATATATACCAAACTGCACGGCGTTACGCCCCGAAGACCGTCATCTTAAATTTGTAATTCTGCACGCCTGTACTTCATGACGCGTCTTATTGGCTAATATAAAGAGTCAAATGACAGTGGCTCTTGGATTAGAAGGAGCTTGTGGAGTCGCAGTGGCCCTAACAAGTGGTGTTTGTATTTATTTGCATTTCAGTTCTAACAAAAGCGCACATAGTAGCTGTTAGAAGTACAGTTTCCAATCAATTGAAAATTTGTTTTTATAGAAACATTTAGTATAGAAAACTCATATTTTGACCCTTAGACTGTAACCTAAGACTAAGAAGAAGAAACACGGGGATGCAGTGAGGGGCGCCACATTTGTATTATAACGGGAAGTGGGGAGGAGACAGAAAACATACTGCTCTGAAACTTCCCGGACAGTGCCCGGCTGTCCTAGCAAACGTAGGTTAGAAATAGGGTAAATCTTTGGCAAGTGCGGAAGGTAAATTGCTGTTGGGAAAATGAAGCAGAGGAAAGAAGTTCAGCATTTGGAAGGAGTTTCGTATTGGGGGGGGGGGGGGGGGCGCAGTAGGCCCTATCATGAAGAAATTTTAATCGCGTTGGGAGGGCCATATTTGGCGAAAATTTTGAATTTACTTATGGGCAGGGCTGCATGAGAAGCACACAGTGCATCGTGGGTTTTGGCCACCAAGAAGCAGTTGCTCTGGGACCAAAGAAATACGCGGTGAACCCTGACTGAGCCGGCTGTTCAAGGTACCTATATGTATAAATGTTCAGTCCGTCCGTCACAGTGAACACAATCCATCTCCACTGCAGGAAGCAACTGGTTAATTTTGTCTACGAAAACAGTCGCGGTGGGAAACCCGCAGTTCGTAGTGCTAACGCCGTAGTTATGTAGTTACCAGTATGCCCCTAGAGTGTAAAATAATGCCCTAACATTCTTCCTCTTGTGGCCAAACAAAGAAAAGAGAAAATAGTGAACAGAAAACACCTGGCGGATATATTTCATTGTTAAAGATAGCATATGATTAGAGGTACGCGCTCTTCTGCGATATTACAGAGTGTCGAGTGGTAATCCTTTACCGACGTTTCGGTACAACGTATCTGTCCCATCTTCAAGGTTCAAGAAGTCTTCTTTGACTTCTTGACCCTTGAAAATGGGACCAATACGTTGTACCGAAACGTCGGTAAAGGATTACCACTCAGCGCTGTGTAATACCCCAGAAGAGCACAGATCTCATCAGCATCGGGGCGGAAGCCTGAAATCACGTAGCGTGTGATTCTGTCCGAACAATCTGCAGATAGATGCACGGTATTATACAGGTTTAAAATGCTGTACTTATGTTTCATGTGGTTCCTACAGCAGGCAGCTATTCGGTCCCTACACAGCTTTCACAGGCTGGTTTCTTACAATGGACGTGAGCTCTGTTCTCTGTGAGGTGCGAGTTGAATATTCATTGACTGTAACACATAGTTATGGAGTTCAAAGGTTCAGACACTTACGGTTTTCTATAACGCTGTGGACAAGCTTATGCGAGTATGGGGGGCAGAGAAGAGCCTTTCTTGCCTCTTTAAACCCTAAGATAAAATTGGTTTAACTTAATACTATATGCCTGTTTTTAAACTACCCTCTAGAAAAAACATTGTTTTTGTTTAATTTTCTGAAATAATTGTGCATTCAAATTGTTTGTAAAATTAAGACACGAATTCCTTTTTACTTATAATTAGAGACCATTATAAAACATTAATTGGACGAAACTCCAGACAGTCGTTACTGAATGAAGGTGTTTATATTTAAATCGATTGTGAAGATTCAATTAAAGAAATTTTACAACAAAAGGTGCAAATTAAACGGGCCATTTATTTTAGTCTGTTATACTGCGCCACTGTTGCCCTGTTGAATTATTAACCCCTTAAAGAAGACAGAAAGAGAGACACTTTAATTTGGGGGTAAGAAAGAGCGTCACTTCTTGTACAGGGTTCCCAGGCTTTGCCCGCTCGTCCTTTTGCTGGTAGGAATAGTACGAAAATTAAAGTCAAAATGAAGACGTTAGAATGGTGACAGTTGTTGCTTGAAAGAACTTCTACGGAATTTTGATTTGTGGTTAACATTAAGGCGAATAATTTGGAAAATTAATTGGATTAATGCCGATCCCAGTGGCCGCGCGGTCTAACGCGTGGGTCTGCGGCCGAGCGCTGCCTGGGATTGTGGGTTCGAATCCCACTGGGGGCAAGGATTTTTGTTTCTTGTGAGTGTTCATGTTGTCAGGTAGAGGTCTCTGCGACGGGCCGATCCCTCGTCCAGAGGGGTCCTACCGACTGTGGTGTGTGTCTGAGTGTGATCAAGTGAAAATAAACACCCTCGACACCTGCTGTGAACAGGTAGGTAGAAGAAGGGAAGGTGTACGAAATTGGATTAATTAATGGAGAAAACTCACCAGAATTATAGTCATAGATACAGCTCGTACCGCACAGTGAACACAGTTGCGTTCAGTTTTAATTAGATTTCAAGGGGCTGCTTAACTGAGAGAGGCTCCAGACACTCGATTTCGCATTCAGTTCCTCATCGCAGTAACGGACCAAATGACCAAAGTATCCCGCGCGTGTTCCTTGACACATGTCATGAAAATCTGTCGCAGAATTTCTGAACCGGAAGACAGAATATTTTGACAGACACATGCAGAGTTGCTCCTTTTTCCTAGAACGTGTAAGAAGCTGTGACATCGGTCTGCGAAATGACTGCAAGCAGAATCGTCCAAAATCTCTCGTAAGTCACGTTAAAATTCCGTTCCCGTCTCAATGATGCCTGTAATACAGTGGCTGCTCCTGTCTCTATAGACTGCTTCTTATACACATGTTACTTCATGTGTCTTTGTTCTCGTCTGTTCAAGCAAGATAAGAATTAATTACGAAGGAAGGTTCCTACCAGCGCCATTGTTGGAAGCGGTAGGCGGTGAAAATACAAGATTCCATTCAATTCTATGGTAGATAAAAGATGGAGATAGACGTATAGACATGTTAGACAAGGGGAGGGGAGTAATGTAAAGGGAATATAGAAGGCATAGAGAGCCTCTTCGAATTGCAACAATGCGAACCATAGCGAATTGTCTTCGCTCGCTTGAATGCCTACAGTGTTTCACACAGTGGCACTGTAGTTGCTATTCCTTCAAGACGCCATTGGACTGGTGACAAGAGAACACAATTGTTCCTTTTAACTCTCGTAGGGATCTAGCAAAAGGTAGAGAGAGAGAGAGGGGGGGGGGGAGGGAGAGAGGATCCAGGCGGGCTTGTCGCATTATATCATCTCTTCTTGTATTTTCCTCCCACTCTTCATCTTTTCTCGTTCTCCCGTTTGTAGCAAATTGAAATTGTGTTGATGCTGATTTCCATTGTGTAAATCGTAGAAAACATATCTCAGTTCTCTTATTGCATTGCTGCTGCGAGACAAGAGGCAAGGGACTGGCATCAATACAAAATATACCCCCCTCTCTCTCTTACGTCATTTCACCCCCTACCCCCCACCACCCCCATGCCACTACAAGTCTCCTTCATTTTCCATTTGTTGCTTTTCTCTGCTGTATTAACATTTCTCAAGAAAGAGGCAACTGTGATAACAGTATGTAGGGGAATGGCGGAATGAGGGTGAGAGGGAGTGGAATTGCGATTGGTTTTATTCTGCCATTTGTTCATCTCGCCGTCGCCCAGCAACCAACTACAAGAAAGAAGGCTTTGTTAACAATTTAGCTAGGTCCCATTTTGCATGAAAATCTTCTTCAATCTCCGTCTCTTTTTATTTTTCTCCCTGTATCTTCTTAGAATTCAGATGTACAATGTTGTTATAATGGCAGTTTTGTGTGTGTGTGTGTATGTGTGTGTGTGTGTGTGTGTGCGTGCTCCTAATAAAGCAGCCTGTCGCAGTAAGGCACCATTAGCCTATATATGCATGACTTCATTATAATATAATACGCATTGGCCCTTACAACGTTGCTTTCATTTCTAAGAAGACATCTATAGGATATTGTATCTTCTGTAAGCTGGGAAATGTACAGTTCATCCTTCGTATATTTTCAGCGCTTTCTTTAGCACTGCTTGCATAAAGAGCGGGGAAGGGCGGAAATTGTATCTTCAAAAAACGTGTTTTGTACTAAAAACACGGAACTGTCTGAAAGTTGAGGGAATTTCTTTCTCTCTTTACGTCATTGCCATCTCTCTGAAAAGGTATGGTTTGATAATGATCATCCGTCCTAATCAAAGGGTTACGTGAATCAATTTTATTGGTGATAAAGCTGCCCGGGTCGTACAGATGAATGTAAAGTCGAGGTTAAGAATGCGTGGAGTTTACCTCCACTTTATTATGTCTATTAATAGGAAGGAAATTCGTGAAGTACACACGTAGAATTTCGTTTGCCATTTTGGATTTAAATAAGCGTGTCTTTGCAACACTCGTAGGAAGCTGTAAATACTAAACACAATTCTAGGCTGTGCTATTTTTACATCGTAGCCTTTGGATTTGGCCACCCTTGTAAGTCGGCCACCTGTCAGGGTTGTTCACATTTTTACGCAGCCAGCAACTTCGTATGGTATTATACGCAGTCCTTAGTCCACAACTTGGCCACCTGTATATCTCGAATCTTGGCCACATTTTCAAATTTACAACTTCCCTTTCTGTATAATTTCAACCCCCCTGTGTTGGCCGACCTGAAGCATTCGTTATGTTTTGGGCCAAAATCCTTACTTACTAACAGAACTGCCTTTCACCCATTCAACTCCATCATTTCTCCACAAGTATGGACAATACATTGGAATTTTCTAGTGGCAACTGTCCCTTTACAGTCCCAGTTCAATAACAGTGTTATGTTCTTGCTTTCCAATTTGTCCTCGTGTCTGTGCAGTCTGAACTCTGCATTTGTACAAGTGATAGCTGGACAGTTCAATTTCCGTAGCGTCAAGTGATTTGCGTAAGTTGCCCACCTGTGTAATTTGGGCGGCTTTGAGTTCCCTGAAAATTTCCACCTTACGGCTTGTGACGCCTTGCAGTATAGTAGCATTCGTTTCGTAATGTAAGTGCTGTTACACTGACGTTCCAGAACACAGAAATCAAAGTGCTGTAACTTCTAGTTGCTGCACCCACCATGTTAACATTCTTGATTCTTAACCTTACCTGTAGCTAAAGTAAATGCAAATAATCAGGCCTGATTTTGCTGGGAGCTTTGTGTGTCGCTGTTTATATTTCTTAACTGTTTCGTAGTGCCAAGTTAGTGTATGAATACATTCCAAACGGCAGAAATAACTTGGATCAATCAAGGAAAATGGGGGCCGCGGTGGCGCATTTGGTTTAGGCACTGCGGTACAAACCGGCAGGTCGCGGGTTCGATTCCCGATGGTGTCTGTGGATTTTTTCATTGACATAATCCTGTCGGTCGCACTATGGCCCTGGGGTCGACTCAGCCTCTAACAGAAATGATTTCCTCGGGGGTAAACGCGACCGGTGCGTATGGCTGACAACCTTACCACCTTCATGTGACGATTGTCTAGAAATCTGGGAGCCTCGACCTCCTGGAACCCTCAGGGCCTGTCCAGGCCTGTAATGGGACTGCTTTACCTTTACCAATCAAGGAAAATATGGAGGTTCAAACATCCGTGAAGAGGAAAAAGACTGAAATTGGCTCATACCCTGACAATCCTGCTGTTTAAGTATTTCGTTTTACATTACAATATTTTCTTCATAGAGCACTGTGCGAGAGAAAATAAAGTAGTCACCGAATGTTTTGTTATCTTTAAAGACGAAATTTACCTGAATTATATCTAAAGACTCAGTCCGTACCGCGCAGTAAAAACACTCCGTCTCGGTTATAAAAAGCACTAAATTAATGCTGTATAGGGAAATAATTGCTGTTTGTTCTGAGATCCACACAAAACACATAAGCACACTGTGTGGGCAGAACGTAGAATTTGTGAATGTTAAACCTGGCGGTACATAAAATAACCACTGGGCTTTAAAGGGCTACAGTCCGTACCGCGCAGTAAACACAGTCCGTCTCGGTTATAAAAAGCAGTCAGTTAATGCTGTATAGGGAAATAATCGCTGTTTGTTCTGAGATCCACACAAAACACATAAACACACTGCGTGGGCAGAACGTAGAATTGTTGAATGTTAAACCTGGCGGTACATAAAGTAACCACTGGGCTTTAAAGGGCTACAGTCCGTACCGCGCAGTAAACACAGTCCGTCTCGTTTATAAAAACCAGTCAGTTAATGCTGTATAGGGAAATAATCGCTGTTTGTTCTGAGATCCACACAAAACACATAAATACAGTGTGCGGGCAGAACGTAGAATTGTTGAATGTTAAACCTAGCGGTACATAAAGTAACCACTGGGCTTTAAAGGGCTACAGTCCGTACCGCGCAGTAAACACANTACATAAAGTAACCACTGGGCTTTAAAGGGCTACAGTCCGTACCGCGCAGTAAACACACTCCGTCTCGGTTATAAAAAGCAGTCAGTTAATGCTGTGTAGGGAAATAATCGCTGTTTGTTCTGAGATCCACACAAAACACATAAATACACTGTGTGGGCAGAACGTAGAATTGTTGAATGATAAACCTGGCGGTACATAAAGTAACCACTGGGCTTTAAAGGGCTACAGTCCGTACCGCGCAGTAAATACACTCCGTCTCGGTTATAAAAAGCAGTCAGTTAATGCTGTATAGGGAAATAATCGCTGTTTGTTCTGAGATCCACACAAAACACATGAATACACTGTGTGGGCAGAACGTAGAATTTGTGAATGTTAAACCTGGCGGTACATAAAGTAACCACTGGGCTTTAAAGGGCTACATTCCGTACCGCGCAGTAAACACACTCCGTCTCGGTTATAAAAAGCAGTCAGTTAATGCTGTATAGGGAAATAATCGCTGTTTGTTCTGAGATCCACACAAAACACATAAATACACTGTGTGGACAGAACGTAGAATTTGTAAATGTTAAACCTGGCGGTACATACAGTAACCACTGGGCTTTGAAGACTAATGGCATCAGCGTTAAAGCAGTTCCGAACACGTGGTCGTTCGACTGCTGAAAATTGGAGGTCGGATGGGTTGGACGTTAGGTCTCGAAAATATATCGCAACTAACTAACTGACTGACTGACTGACTGAATAACTGACTGACTAGCTAGCTAACTGACTAACTGACTGACTGACTGACTAACTAACTAACTAAGTAACTAACTATATGGAACAGATTCCTGTCTGGGAAGCTAAGAGTTCCGCAGGTATTCCAATAATGATCTGAAGTTTTAACACCATCTTCACAAGAGGCCGCATTAAGTTCGGCGCGCTGTAATTTATATCGTAACACGCCAGGTTTTTACAGTGACATGTTAGGCACTCGCCCAGTTCTCAGTCTTGCTGTCCGCGACTGCTTATTCAATATATCCAAATCCTGCCTCCAGACCTGGTGGCCGTCTCCTCCATCCGCAATCGGAGGACGCGCCGTGCTGTGCTGACAGGGAGCCGCTTATCGCGTCTCGAGTATACGAACTGCCATTAATGATCACTGCGGTAACACATGAAGACGACATGACCCTAAACGGAGTTCTTAGGAGGAGAGCTGTGTGTTTACAGGGGCGGGGCTGCGGTCTGCTTTTGGCAGTACTACTTCTGTGACGCTGGCCGCGCGAACTAAGGCGTAGGTCTGCGGCCGAGCGCTTCCTGGGATTGTGGGTTCGAATCCCACCGGGGGCATGGATGTTTCTTTCTTGTGAGTGTTCATGTTGTCAGGTAGAGGTCTCTGCGACGGGCCGATCCCTCGTCCAGAGGAGTCCTACCAACTGTGGTGTGTGTCTGAGTGTGATCAAGTGAAAATAAACAACCTCGACACCTGCTGTGACCAAGTAAGTAGAAGAGGGAAGGACTGCGAGACGAACCGAAACTTCTGTGACGTAAGGTGTGAAGTGCTGACGGTTATTGTTTTTAAAAAAAGTGATTAGTAATATGGTGTCTGCTGTAACGTTTAATAAGATAATGTACGTATAACGTAACTCTGTGGCGCGTTAGCTTAACCATTGTTGCGGAGGAAAAGCAACAACGCATTCTGTGTGTATTGTTGAGCTACGTGTCACTGTCAACTATATAAAGATGCTGTAATGATACACAACAATGCTTTATGGCAAATTTGTATCGCCGGCAACAATTAAACGTACGTGGGTCTTCTTGTGAAGTGCCCGACGCTGCACTGAAACACGTCTTTAGACGCACATTTTGGCTAAACACGTCGTGATGACAGATAAGTCGTTGCGCGGTTTCTCTGTTTTTGTGTTGCCGTAAAATATTTTACGAGATCAGACGAAATTAACCCTTTAAAGACGAAGCGTGTATTTTATATAAGGACTCAGTGCGTACCGCGCTGTAAACACTCTCCACTTCGGTTATAAAAACCAGTCTCTTAATGTTTTATAAGGCAAAAGTTGCTGTTTGTTCTGAGATCCGTACAAAACACATAAACGCAATGTGGGCACCACGTAGAATTTTTTAATATTAAACCTGGTCGTATGTAAAGTTACCGCTAGGCTTTAAAAGGTTAATCAGCTATGAAGCAATAAATATTACATGTCATGTGTGTGTGTGTGTGTGTGTGTGTCTGTATTCTTGTCTTAGTTATCCAGCATGCAAAGCGCATGCGCCGTATCATATTGTCATCTGTGGCATGTTGGCTGTACCATATTTTTCCCCATTATCTCATAAACGGCGCGACTTTCGGAAAAAGTTATTGAAAATAAAATGTGTGTTTTGATTTTCTCTACAACTTCTGTCTGAAAATTTTCTCATTATAAGAAGAATTCAGCGAGATAATATCATAAATGTATATAGGTCTTATGTAAAATACCCGGTGTTGTCAGATTTTAATGAAGCTTAAATTTTTGCGACAGATTTTCGAAAAATACTCAAATATCAATTTTCATGAAAATAAAATGTGTTTTGATATTCTCTACAACTTCTGTCTGAAAATTTTCTCATTCTAAGAAGAATTCAGCGAGATAATATCATAAATGTGTATAGGTCTTATGTAAAATACCCGGTGTTGTCAGATTTTAATGAAGCTTAAATTTTTGCGACAGATTTTCGAAAAATACCCAAATATCAATTTTCATGAAAATCTGTCCAGCGGGAACCAAGTTGATCCATGCGGACAGACAGACGGATGGACATGACGAAGGTAATACACGCAGTCGCTTTTTGCAATTTTGCGAACGCGCATAAAAGTGCATTTTGTTGGGCACGGAATGGTGTTGTGTGACTGTTACAAGAAACTGCCGTTTTTTCCAGCTACACAGTTGCAGCCCCACTCAGAAGGTGTCTATTTCTAACGCCGGTTCGGACACATAATATTCTGATTGAGGCTTCTGTGTGATTTCGTCAGGAATACGTCAGGATAATGCTTCTGATTCGGCCACGGCCGTTTCTTTCCTCTTATCTGCTCTTCGTTATGACCTGACGTCATCACCGCGCTATCTCACGTTACGTGTATCGCTTTGCTGGCAGCATCCCTAAACCTTTAACCCTTTAAAGACGAAGCGTATCTGTTTTATATAAAGACTCAGTGCGTACCGCGCTGTGAACACTCTCCTCTTCGGTTATAAAAACCAGTCTGTTAATGTTTTATAAGGCAAAAGTTGCTGTTTGTTCTGAGATCCGTACAAAACACATAAACGCAATGTGGGCACCACGTATTATTTTTTAATGTTAAACCTAGTCGTATGTAAAGTTACCGCTAGGCTTTGAAATGTTAATACATGGAAGTGCACAAGGTCGCTTATCTGTGCGTCATTAACCGGTTGATCTCTGATGGAGAAGCAGTGTGTTTACTGCAGGTTATGGATACAATACTGAAGTAAAATCCAGATGAATTTCCTGCTAACGGGCATCACGTACCGCTGCCGGTATCAAAGTCAAAATTCCGCCCCCCATGCGGCAGTTCTAACGTTATAAAAATTTCCCCTGCATGCTCTCCTCCGAAATTTACCAAAATTTCTCCATAATGCAGCCTTCCTAAGGTAAATACCAAAATTCGGCCCCCGACACAGTAAATGCTCCACTTCTTTCCCTCCGCTGCGAATACAAAGCAGTCAGCTTCCCTTCCCATTCCCAAAGTTCCATCTTGCGTCGTATCTGCCTTTACCAGAAGGACGAGTGGGCAGTGCCTGGGAAAATTTAAGATCCATAGAGTTTTGCGTTCGCTGCAATATGTGTGGTGTTCCTCTCTACCCGCTTTCTGCTTTCTTTCGTCGTCTACTGCTTAATATTCACAAGTATTAACGTAGTCACCAGACCAATTTTTCCTATCCTTCTTGAAACCAAAAGAAATTTTTGGGGGAAAGTTTATTTACATAACCGGGACAAACGAATGGACACTGGAACTGTGAGTCAAGGATTTGGACCATTAGCCTCTAAACCTGTCATATATCGACTGACAGACTCACCTAACCTCTTGGAGATCTCTGAATTGTGCATCTTCGGATTCTCTTGCGCTATCTTCCGTCGCTGTAACCTGGACCACACCATAAAGGCGTTCATCGGCCTCTTGATATGGTCTTCCTGCATTTTCTTGGTACCGGTGTTCGCTGAACCTCCCCCGAGCCCCGCAGCAGCCATGGCGGCGGCAGATGATACGGGGACGGGACCACCGCCAACACCCAGCGATGCCATCCGACTCAGTCCGTCAGCTGCGTGACTGAATCCACCTTCACACATGGCCCCAGCCGCCCTGCCACAAAGAAGGACGTTACTGTGTGGTTCACTGTGCGTTCAGAAGTGAGGTTAAGTCCTGAACTTGTAACAGAATACGTGCAGTGCTCTTGGGAGGGATGGGAGTTTGATACAAACAGAAATGAAGAGGGTGTTTGGAAGGTGTGCAAGTAAAACATGTTTTTAGCCACTTTAATCAGTTGTCGTCCTCAGAAACTATTTACTCAAGACATATTTTAGTATCTTTTATTCCGCACCAATTTCCTCCACGCCGCCTTCCACTTTCACGGTTCATGACCGCTGTCCTCGGTGCATGCCTCATCTCTCGCCCAAATCGTCTGCGTTGACTGCAGCAAGCCTACGTAAGAATGTTTGGTGAACAGAACTAGTATTGAAGTTTGTGATTGCACGGAGAAACGTACGGAACGTAGGGGCGACGTGCCTTATTGCTCTGCGCCGTGTCTTAAGTAGAAGCTGGGATGGCTCAGTCGATATAGTGACTAGGCTACAGGCTGCACAAGAGGCGGACGGGCCTTGGTTCTATTCTCAGCTGAGGCAAGGCATTTTTGTTTGCTGTGCAGCCCGCAGACTGGCTCTGGGTCGCATTCATACTCCTATGGGTACCGGGTGATATTTCCCAGGTATAAGGCAGCCGGAACACAAAGCTGAGCTCTCATTTCCATTTAACGCGAGGATAAAAGTGAGTGGAGGGAGCTAAACCTCCGCTCCGGTGTAGGATTTCATGTCATTCACAGCTACGACTTCACCTTTGCATTTTCTCTTAGCATTACATGGGTCATGTTACAGAATTGTGTAGTTTTGGTCCGTACGTCTGTTGTTTAACTATTCCTCGTTCATTCTGAAATATTTTCCTCAGCACCCTTATGCCTATAATCGGCAGTCAGTTTCCCCTCACGAGTTGGGAGACAAAATTTCATCCCCGTGTGTAAGAAAAGATAAAATAATTTAAGCCTGTATGTTGTAACGCCAAGGCTTGAGGTCTGAATCTAACTTTCCATAACAGAAATTTTAAGTGTAATTTTAATTTTATTTAATTAATAGCCTGAGGTTAGCCATTTAGTAGTGGAAACGTGTAGCCTTGCCAGTAATATATATAATGTAATAAACAGTTGTGCTGGTGGTGTCGGGTAACTGCCTTGCCATGAAATCCTTAAATTTTAAGAGACAAGATTTGAAAATTTCGACCCTTGAAAATGAGACTGTTATCTTTTCTGTAAACGTCAGGATCCGATTACGTAGTGATGTGACGTCACATCTCAGAAGAATAACAAACCCAAGAATTGGAAATTTTCAAAACCTTTGCGTTTTATGCTTTTGTATAAACCTCCCTTATAACACTCCAAACTGCCTGATGCAGAAGGGGTGTAAGATAAAATTGAGGTCAGTTGAACGGAAAGGGGATTTGGTCAAGTGTCGCTGTTACGATGGGGTGAGTGGGAGGGGGAGTACAGTCTGTTCCACAGCCCTTTTGCTAGAATTCTCCTCCGGACATTCGGGTCCCTTCATCTGCTGGCGCGCTTTAACCTTTTAAAGCCTAGCGGTAACTTTACATACTACCAGGTTTAACATTAAAAAATTCTGCGTGGTGCCAACATTGCGTTTATGTGTTTTGTACGGATCTCAGAACAAACAGCAACTTTTGCCTTATAAAACATTAAGAGACTGGTTTTTATAACCGAAGTGGAGAGTGTTTACAGCGCGGTACGCACTGAGTCCTTATATAAAACAGATACGCTTCGCCTTTAAAGGGTTAACAAGCTCCATTGCTCGCTCTCGCCGACAGTGAAGGCCTGTGGCCCCCAGTACCATCTTTCACGTCCTAACGATGCGCCGAAGGGTTTCTCGAGCTCCCGTCGCAAGTCCAGCAGCGCTGAACTGAACATCTATGTAGAGAGGTTGGCACTCCTGCTTACAGTACTGGAGTTCCAGTCCCGAGGTCCGGCGTCCTGACTATAGACCTGCCGGTTAGTGTCGCTACTGCAAGCTGATCAGAGCTGCTTCACGTCACATCCTGTTATTCACTAAGCATCCTGACTTTAGACGCTATGTAGACCGAGCCACAGATGTGTAACAGGGACAGTGACTGGGGGCTCGGTTCCCAGCACATTTAACGTCACGAATACCTTTTAATTTTATGTCAAGACGGAGTCCGTACCGCGCAGTAAACACACTCCGTCTCGGTTATAAAAACCAGTCAGTTAATGCTGTATAGGGAAATAATCGCTGTTTGTTCTGAGATCCACACAAAACACATAAATACACTGTGTGAGCAGAACGTAGAATTGTTGAATGTTAAACCTGGCGGTACATGAAGTAACCACTGGGCTTTAAAGGGCTAATGCACATTGACAACTCCAATGCAGTGTTGTGTGATATCGAAATTTCTTATTATCAATTACGTAAATTTAAAACGCAGGGTTTCATCGTGTAGGCGATGACATATGGAAACAGGTTAAATTCTAGAATAAGGCGTGAAGCGAGCGGTACGCTATCCACGGTAACAAGACGACACATTGCTTGCTGTGGCTCCTATGTACGTAATCTGCTCTAAAGACTGTGTGTGCACCAGAGGTACAGATTGTTACAAAAAATCGAACAGCCATCTCAAAATTCTGGGCGCCCAATGGGTGACATGAAGAAAGTTCTATACCGAGGGTTCGCAAATATGAGGGTCCACGGTACAAAATTAGTCCCCCCAGCTACCTGGCAGCCGGGGGTTGTGCCCCCCAGTGTGTACTGCTGCGCCAGCTGTTCTCGCCGTTATATTCACTTGATTCCGCTACAGATAAAGTATTCAAATGTGATTGTTGAGTAGGTTTCAGTGTTAAGAGAAATTTACAGGCTTTTGACGTATGGAAAATTGAAGGTTTATTTCAGGGGTCATTCATAATTGCGCTAATGCTGCGTAAATGTTGACCTTCCTTCTTCGTACGTTGCAGTTGAGGTTACAGTTCAGACAGGTAAAATGACGCGGTATAGTTAAGGTCTTCTCTTTTCTGGTATATTACGCGATTGAGGTTGATAGCTTTTTACCGACGTTTCGGTATAACATGAGTCTCATTTTCAAATGTCAAGCAGTCCAGTCTTCTTGGACGGCTTGACCCCTGAAAATGGGAACGACATACTGCGCCGAAACGTCTGTAAGACGCACAACGTACCAGAAGAGCGAAGACCTCACGAATTGTGGTACTGCTATTTGAACTAACAGTATATTTTTGAATGATTCAGCTTCGCATTTGGTAGTGCAAACTATGGCCTTTGAACCCTAATCTTCTCTCCATCATCTTCTTGGTCGTCCCACATCTCGCCTTCTCATTCAGTAACGTAATGCTGACTGTGGTACGCGGTGTCATCCTTTTCGGGACAATACACGCCCCCCCCCCCCCAATCCTCCCATACATTTTGTTGTTATCCTTTCTGTGGTGACCTTTCCTAGCTAAGTTTAGCAGAAGCGTCAAAAGCGTGTTCCATCCCACAACGGATTGCCGGGTTTCCTCTTTGTGTCGCAAGATTCAGAGTTCGCTTCTGTATTTAGTCCTGAATTTTGTTATTTATATGAATTTATGTGGACGCAGTTTTGTGCAGTTGGTGCTGCACCACATAATGTGGGTACTGGGTATTTCTGTATCACATTACATAACGCATGATTGTGTGGGGAGTTGCTCTGAAGTAATACAGCTCTTTGTTTTGCAGTAGCAGACACACGGCCTGTGCAATTGACGGAAATAGCGAGCAGCCAAACGTCGGCAAACACATAATTCATGTACTGTTCATGTCTGTGTTTATACAATTGACATAATACAAAATATTTACAAAACAACGCCGCGCGATTCAACATACCCGTGCTACTTTTAGCGTTACTATTTTTTATTCTGGTGTCTTTTTTCTATTTTTGGCCCAAAGGTTTCCCGTATTTATACCCAGTTCTGCAAGGTAAACTGGCACGCTAAGGCGTTGCATTATATGACGAAAACACCACATTTTGTGACATTTTTATTAGTTAATTTCATATTTTGGAGGTCCCGGGTTCAAATTGCCACCAGACCACTTGCTGTACCACTGTATTCCGTAGTTACTGGCTCCTCGAGATACCGCAGAGGAAATAAGTAGAAATCTTGAAGTACCGTGAAAAATTCCAAGCACTGTGTACGTCGAAATATCGTGGGAATTTTAGTAGGCAGTTGGCAGGACTGGAATAATCTCCTTACGCCATCAACTGCCTCTCTTTTTTTTGTTTTCGTTTTTTGTTGGTAGGGATTCATCAGGATATGAAAAATTATTTTCGGGGTTCCTGCATGGAAAAATAAAAAATTTGAAAACATTGGGTTATACCGTCTGCCGATTCCTTTAGTTTTTCCTTACTCCTTAGAGGAAAATCCAGGACAAAAGCTGAAATTAGCACACCTTCGGTTCCTACCACATCTCTTGTAATTCTGTGTGTTTCCAACAATCGTTCTACATCTCGCCACTGTGCAGTCTGCGGTAGCGTGTTGACAGTGTCGTTAAATAATAAATAAATGAATAAAATAAATAAATTTCCTTCTCCAAGCTTGCAATATTTGAGGTATGACGCCTATGGCTACGAAGAGTTGTTCTGTTGCGGTGCGTGACGCTCTGTAGTTTTTAGATGGGTTTGGACGTTTCGGATGAATCTGCTCCTTTATCACCTTTAAAAAGCGTCGCATCCCTGATGACAAACTGGCTGTTGTCACCATTACGGCACGTGTACCTAACTTTGCATTTCGAGTTTGTAAAAAATCTAAACTCAACCTACGTTCCCACACATCAGTTTCTGTTAAAACAAAGTGCAGAAAATTATTTAGTTATTTAATTATGTGGCTAATACGGAATGTCGCGATGGGCGCTGTTTCTTCTGAGTGTGTAAGGACTCTAGTGAATACAGTATGTGGTAGAAATGCAGGGTTCTTAATATTTAAACTGCCGGTACGTATAGTTACTGCTGTGTGTTAGAGCATTGTGGAGCGCTCTAAAATTAACCCTTTTAAGACGAAGCGTATCTGTTTTATATAAGGACTCAGTGCGTACCGCGCTGTAAACACTCTCCACTTCGGTTATAAAAACCATTCTCTTAATGTTTTATAAGGCAAAAGTTGCTGTTTGTTCTGAGATCCGTACAAAACACATAAACGCAATGTGGCCACCACGTAGAATTTTTTAATGTTAAACCTGGTGGTACGTAAAGTCACCGCTAGGCTTTAAAAGGTTAAGCAAGTAGGTTTTGCCTGCTGCTGATCCCCTTTCCAGTCCCGGTAGCCACAGTTTAGGTGCTAACTAGAACACCTCGTCTGGTGTCATTAGATCGCACTACGTTATGAAGAAAGATGATTAGGCAACCACATTTTCCGTTCCGTGCAATTGCAATTGTAGGGGTGTTCGCGGATAAGAGTAGCGTATGGGTGATTCAGTACCGCGAGCGCCCCTGAGTCATCCACCCACTGCTCGTGGCTACTGTGTGACAGTTCACTGCAGGAAAAATTACCAGCAGCCCTTCTGCATGTGCGATTGGACCAAACATTATTGTTTTATGCAGTGACTGTTGTGCCCCCTGGTGATGGATCAGAAAGGTTCGAAACATGTAGCAGTGCAGTGTGGTTTTGAGTGTATTATCGTGAGTTTGTGACAGTTTGAATGCATTTTTTGGTAGATATTAAAAATAATAAAATGTGGGTAAAAATAATCAGCTTAGTCCACACTTCAAAAGATACGAGTTGCAAAAACACTAATCACCAACAAATGCACGAAGAGAGTTCTATCATCAATCGTAACACACTCCTACATGTTTCGACCCTGCTGGGTCATCTTCAGGGAGAACTTTTTGTTATCGCTACACTAAGGTTGCACTTTACAGTTGAGTGAGAATGTGCTGTTGACTGTGCACTGCGTTGTTTTTGGAGGCGTGAACTCTCTGGCCAGGCGCGGACCGCGGAGAGTTCACGGCTCCAGTACACAGTCAACAGCACATTCTCACTCAACTATAAAGTGCAACCTTAGTGTAACGACAACAAAAAGTTCTCCCTGAAGATGACCCAGGAGGGTCGAAACATGTAGGAGTGTGTTACGATTGATGATAGAACTCTCTTTGTGCATTTGTTGGTGATTAGTGTTTTTGTATAATATAGTGCACGGACATGAAACAAATTAACCTTTTAAAGCCTAGCGGTAACTTTACGTACCACCAGGTTTAAGATTAAAATATTCTACGTGGTGCCCACATTGCGTTTATGTGTTTTGTACGGATCTCAGAACAAACAGCAACTTTTGCCTTATAAAACATTAAGAGACTGGTTTTTATAACCGAAGTGGAGAGTGTTTACAGCGCGGTACGCGCTGAGTCTTTACATAAAAAAGTCACGCTTCGACTTTAAAGGGTCAAATACGAGATTCAGTTTTCTTCTGTTTGCAAGGTATGTTCATATATCAACATAAATGGTAATTATGACTTAAATTTATTTTAAAAAATTTTGCAATGTTGTAAGTTTATAGGTCTGTTTTTAAATGTCCCGTTATTATTATTTAAAAGTCAAAACTCACTCCCAGTTGACTACTTATAACCTGCAATACAGTTCTGTGTCAAACCCAACGAAGCACAGTTGTTGCCACAAGTATTAACCTGCTTTACCTCTAAGTTACCCTGCCCCCCTTGCCCACAGTTTATTAGTATGCTTTTATACTCTTCACTAACAACATTAACCAATTCGTGCCTGTTATCGGGACGCAGTACGTTTACTCTAAATAGGAAGAACAGTTTTTAAATATCGTTAGATGAATTTGAAGTTTCGAAAGGTCAGTATCCACAATGAACACAAAATGACGACATGACTGTCCTGTTCAGCACGTCAGCATATTATTTCTATGAACTGTACTGTCACCATTGATAATACGCTTCCTCATTTTCACATCTGAGAAGTTTGAACAGGAGGCGGTGACCATATGGTGAGCCAGGCACGTAGCAACAACTGGGTGAATTACAAAAGCAATTGTTAATTCTACAGTCATTTCAAGGCCTTAATTTGTATTCTACTGACATGAAAGTTGGTAGGTTTCTTATTTCCTTCTAGCAACACAATTAATAATTAAAAAAAAACACTTTATGGTAAATTAACTTGTTTTGTGGGTGCTTTTGTTATGTCAGCCATAACTACAGAATGACTCTTACAAGGAACCTTGGCGCAATACAAGAAACTTAAGCAGGGCACATGCTTCTCTTTCTTTAACCCTTTAAAGACGAAACGTATCTGTTTTATATAAGGACTCAGTGCGTACCGCGCTGTAAACACTCTCCACTTCGGTTATAAAAACCAGTCTCTTAATGTTTTATAAGGCAAAAGTTGCTGTTTGTTCTGAGATCCGTACAAAACACATAAACGCAATGTGGGCACCACGTAGAATTTTTTAATGTTAAACCTGGCGGTACTTAAAGTTACCGCCAGGTTCTAACGGTTAATGTTGATGTACAGTCCTGCTGCGTCCGGCAGGTATACTGTACATTAGTGTGGAAGGCTGTTATTGGCTATTGACACGACAGTTGACCCAGAAAAGAGCCTGCGTTAGTGCAACGTACAAACTGGTAATGGCGAACCGGCTACACCGGTGACGGTTTGGTACTGGCTGTAGTATGTTCTTTGTCTCTAAAATACACAAATTATTCATTTACAAACTTAAGGCGTTTATCACATTTCTCGTACAGGTCCGTTTCGAGTCTGACACACCAATTCTGTTCGTACCGACTGTTATTACGCGGGTACTCTGGGTGTGGGAACACACGGCTGCCACCCTTGAACCGCACGTGGTTTGGCACGTCTGTACATACATAACCACGTACATACATACATACATAACCACGTACATACATACATAACTACGTACGTACATACATACATACATAACTACGTACGTACATACATACATACATACATACATAACCACGTACATACATACATACATAACCATGTACATACATACATACACAACCACATACATACATAACTACGTACGTACATACATACATAACTACGTACGTACATACATACATACATACATACATACATACATACATACATACATACATAAGCACGTACATACATACGTACATAACCACGTACATACATACATACATACATACATAACTACGTACGTACATACATACATAACTACGTACGTACGTACGTACATACATACATACATAACCACGTACATACATACATACATACATACATACATAACCACGTACATACATACATACATATATACATACATACATACATAGCTACGTACGTACATACATACATACATACATAACTACGTACGTACATACATACATACATACATACATACATACATACATACATACATACCATGGATCCATAAGTTTGACACAGTAATGTGGAATGTCACAAACATACAAAAAATACAGAATTTTACAGTGCAAAGTATTACAAACATTTTATACAACGTCACAGGTCACTATGACATGTCATCTGTGCACATAAGAAATTCATCTATAGAGTAAAAGCAGTGTGCATTTGAGTACCTTCTTAGTGCTACTTTAAATTGTGCCTTTTCGTTCTTAACATTTGTGACACTGTATGGTAAAGTGTTGAGAATTCTGATGCCAGAATAGAATGCACTTTTCTGGAAACAAGATAAGTTGGTAATGAGTCTATGCAGGTGGCGCTTATTTCTTGTATTAATACTGTGTACTGATTAATTTCCTTGAAAATTTTCTTGCTTGCTGACAGAGGAGTTCGTTAATTAAAATATATATTTGCATGGAACAGGTAAAATCTCTAATTTTTTAAATAGACTTCCACATGGAGTTCTGGGATGTGCGCCAACCGTAACTCTGAAGATTCTCTTTTGTGAAGTAAATATCGTCCTGCTGTTGGAAGAATTTCGCCAAAAAATTATCCCGTACTTTATAATAGGGTGAAAATATGCGATATAAATTTAATTGAGAGTGTTAATGTTGCCGATGTGGAACAGCAACCTAACTGCGTAACATGCTGCACTTAGTTTAGGTATCATACGATCAATATGATCAATCTGATCAATATGATCCTGCCAGTTTGGGTGGTTATCAAGATGTAAGCCAAGAAATTTTGGATGGAGGCTAGCTCTGTCTAAGGGGCCCAACTGAGTAAGTGTTTTTCTCTTATCCCCTCCATTCATCTGAGGACGGAAGCAGAGCCAGCTTCCGAAACGTTGTGATTTTAATTTTCTAATTTTTTAATTTTTAATATTTTAATATTTTACTCTTCGGACAATGAAGGAAGTCCATAAACCCATCACCACACAATATGATACAGCATCGTCAAATCCCTTTAGAAGAAATTCTATGTTTGCGGTTTCTTATATATTTGTGCACTTATCTTTATAACCAATAGTCACTGCACAGTGTGTGTGAGTTATTCGTTGCAAATTTAATTACATTAATTCATTAATATTTATTACATCTGTGTAATATTTTTCTGCGGTTCTTCATTTAGCTGTGGAAGCACGTTCAGCGTTCACGTTCCCATTCGGTAACTCTAGGGAGAAAGATCTCTCCTCTGAATCTGGTAACTCATCAGCTGGCCAAGAAGTCCCGGGACTGTGAAACTGCATATTTCATCTCCGTCTTTACAAAAGACAACCACAAAGCCTATCCTGAGCTACACCCTCCCAGCCTGTTTCCTTAATGTTTTGAAGCCTAGCGGTAACTTTACATACCACCAGGCTTAATTTTAGTCAATTCTCCATGGTGCTCACATTGCGTTTATGTGTTTTGTACTCATCTGGGAACTGCAACTTTTACCTGACACGTCATCAAATGATCGTTCTTTTAAACTGAGGTGTAGAGTGTTTACTGCGCCGTACGCCCTGAGTCTTTACATTAGACAGACTGCGTTTCGTCTTTAAAGGGTTAAGACCCGTATTCTTTCTACCGTCTACGCCTACTTGTTCTAGTGGATTCCCTCCTTCAAGTTTTCCAACAAAATCCTTCAATGTTTTTTCTCCCACTCGTGCCGTATGGCTGGCCCATCTCAGCTACTTTGATTTGATCAGTCTGCTGATAAACGTATGGGGAGATGCGACTAATCGCTGTCGTTCAACAGAATGTCGTATTTTCCACGCTTTCATTTAAGTTTAAAATTCATAACAATCTTCCATGCCGGACGTACTAACATGTAAAATTTATTCCTTAATTTATATGCCCCAAGAACTTGATTCTAGCTTTAAAATGCGGTTAAGGGAAATTTTTGCTTCACAGCTACTGTGTAACAGCGTCAGGCAATTTACTGGGCTCACCAGGCCGCACTGGGAGAGCGGGATATTTGGCAGGACTGGGTATTGTAGTTTTTGTGTAAATCGGGTATCAGTCAGGAAAAGTGTTACTGTCGCTGTTGTGTGCTCTAGAGAATCTATGGAGGCGGCGCGGCGGGGGGCTGACAGAAGGCTGGAGAAAATCATGTAAATGTCAGCTTCACACATCGTACCCTTAATATTTAGTGTAATTACTGAAGGGGGAGAGGGGTGGGGGGCGCCCAAAGTTTTATGCAAAAGGAAAATTAAGGGAAGAGCAAAATATGTTATTAATTATGGTACATAACCGTCTATACGCTTATGTACTAGAATTAGGTACTGTAATTGATTATTAACCTCACACCGGTATGCAGTCCGTTAAAAAATATCTTACTTTAAACACGTTATGAGTGAGTGAAATGAGTTACCAGGCTTTGTTTTGAAGTTATCCGTGTGCATGCCATTAAGGCATAAGGGGAGTGGACGTTTAGCGCCACTCATTCTCAACCTCGGCACTAGATGGAGGTAAGCGATCACCTTTACTATCCGGCCTCCTAATCCCCGGGGATATTCCCCCCCCCCCGTACTATTGTATAGGGGGCTGGGTGGGCCCCCCAACCTGTCCGGACGTCTATCTGTCTGTCTGTTACATCCGTTGAGAATCAAACCACTTTCCTCAGCTTCACAGCCCCTAACACTGGCATTATTTTAGTGTTTCAAAATTTGAATTAGCCCTAAGCGTGGGACGAAGCAGTGTAACAGGATTTTCTATAATTCCGACTATAAACGCTAGGCCTTATTGGAGACTATTGCAGTTATAAATGTTAGACTATATTGGACATAGTTAAATTTTTTTACGTGTAATGGGGCTGTTGTTCTGAATTTCAGTGTATATTTATCACCGGGGGCAAGAAATTTCTTTCATACAAGCTCAGATCGTACCGCGCAGGAAACACAGTTCTCTGTATTTACGTGTTCTGACATTTAGTTGCGGTCTGTGGAACTCCAACCTTCTCATAGTTGTCCTGCCATCTGGCGGCCGCCCATAGAATTCCAAGCGTCACATACCTTTGCATCTTACTGACTTTTATATAAGATGTGTACACGTCAACACAACAGGAAGTAAAGCAACGCTTATCTCTCAGCCGGAACTGTATTTGTAGAGTTATACACAGTTCAGTGTGCGAGGCAATGCTAGACCGGCTTATTTTTGAAGCCATAGACTTCGCGGAATTTTTTCACCATATATATTGAAATTTAATACACTACGTTGTAGTGACAGGATCGGTCCCCGTCTTGAGGCTTGCTGCTTCCAAAACAGTCTTTATTACGTCATGGTTATTTGCACTGTACTAAACTCGCATTAACGTCGAATTAGCAAATTCTGGACACTGCAAAAAACATTTGAGGAAATATTGTTATGAAGATTTCACTGGACAGCAAATACACAACATACGTGACTGGTCACCGTAACTGCTTATTATTTTTGAGGGCTGTGCATCCCCTCTTCCATTCCACCGGTTGAGGTAAATTGCCATGTAACAGGGACACTTCAGCTGTGTTCTGATAAACCCGAAAATTTTCTCTTCAACTCTCAGGGCTTTTGTAAGCACATTGACTTTACAATGAAACGGGTTGACGTAGATTTGATTGCACTTTTAAGTGCATTTTTTATTTTACACCCCATCTTTGCGCATAATCGGCGCTGGACTTATTTTCGGTGTAAATCACCAAAAATAAAATTTTGTTTTACTTAAGTATACATAAATATTCCTATCTTCAAGAGGTGGGATGGGGGGCATGGACTGGATTGACAGGATAGGGACAGGTGGCGGGCTCTTGTGAATGCGGTAATGAATCTCCGGATTCCATAAAATGCGGGGAATTTCTTGACTAGCTGAGAAACTGTTAGCTTCTCAAGAAGGCCTCTGCTCCATGGAGTTATTTAGTTAGTTCGTTATTTAATTAGTTACATATTTTATGTACTAAATGATTTTTTATTTTTTTTAATTTCAACGCCCAAGAAGTAGCTGAAACTTTCAATATACAAGGGTTCCGCGAAATTCATATTTAGTCAGGAGGGTTCCACAGGCAGGTACTGAGAACCTGAAGACTACAGCTGCAGAAGTTTCTACGTGACCGCTAACTTAGGTCCATGTTAGGTGGAAGACCTACACAGACGATACAAATAGGAACCGAGACGGTGCGCTAAGCGGTGACACTTCTGTCCTCCATATGTTAGGTGGTGCTTTCGATCCCCGGCCAGTACACTGCCTGCCTTGACCCAAACACCCTTCATGGTTTTCTTAAGCCTTCCAGGCACTGCTGGGATGATTCCTCAAATTTGGCCACGATCACGTTTTCGCATCAGCGTCATCACAAATTTAATATCATAGCATTCATGTTTATAGCCTGACGGCGTAGTTTGTTAAAACAAAACCTATAAGACGCACGACAGAAGTGATATGGCGATTTTAATTGATTTAATATCGCACTTGCCGTATAAAAGGTCAAAATAGCTGGAGAATCCGAACTGATGTTGAATTGCAAATTGTGTACAGAAAACCAAATACTGTAACAACAACAAAATTAAGAAGACAAGAATGGGCCGGTCATCTGGTGAGAATGTCTGATGGTAGGGCTGTAAAGGAAGTATTTGTGGGGGAACCGGATGGAAGAAGAAAAGCAGGAAAACCAAAATTGAGGTGGTTGGACTGTTTTGAGAATGATTGAAATCGGTGCGTGTCAAGAGATAGAGGAAGAAAGCAGAAGACAGATACCTATGGGCAAATATCCTTAAGGAGGCGCTGGTTGAACTGTAAGCAGCGTACGTCAAAGAAGAAGAAGAAGAAGAAGAAGAAGAAGAAGAAGAAGAAGAAGAAGAAGAAGAAGAAGAAGAAGAAGAAGAAGAATATTACACGTAGTAGTCAGCCGAATTTTAACATAGTAATTATTTAAATCTAGAGTTGTAGATATTTGGCTCTGTCAGACAGCAACGATGTGGTCTTTTTTGTTTGTTCTAAATGTGACGGTGCAGCTGCAGAACTGCCACACGGCTATTAGCGTATCCATCTCTTTATCACTTCTAGCGGCATCAGATTTCAAACTGTCCGCACTGCAGTCTGAGTTCCGATATTGTGTGGATCGACCTATCGACGTTTTGAATGAACTTAGCCACTGTTTCTCCGAAACATTTGTAGTTGCTTACCCGACTCTACGGTATCATAAACAAAAAGACCACTTCGTGAAAACCTTAAGTATCAAATATTTGTTGTTTTCCGACGGATTATTTCCTCCATGCTGCCAACTTGTTACAGCCTGCACGAGTCATATCTGCTCTATCCGTCCGGCACGCCGACTGCCCTGGGACGAAAATACGTCTTTTCAGTTTAACAGCATTACGTATGCCGAATTGTTTAAGGTCGTATAAGTATGAATGTTTGTAGAGAACTGGATGAAAAAAGGAAAATGAATAGCCTTAATTTACTTAATTTTAAAATTTTTCTCTTGACTTAATTCAGAGTTACACTCGCCTATCTTACGGGTTTATTTCTAATCGACTGCGACCCCGACAAACCACGCTTCCTCAGTTAGTCACTATACTGACTGAGCTATCCCGGCTTAACCGACAGAAAGAGCCGTGTCAGTCGTATTTTAGGTTCAGAAACCGATTTATCCTAACTGTAACATACCCAAATATCTTTCCTTACAACGTCTGTAGTGCAATTGGGTTGATTCACACGTTATACCAACAATTCTGGTTAAGACAAGAGTTGAACCAAATTTGAAGTGGGCTCACGGCTATGCTGTAGCAGTTTGTAATCGGTAATATACCTAAAAATTGATAAAAGGTGAAAAAGCCTGCCCGGTCACACGCTACGCAGCAAGAACCAAAAACAAAGAAAAAACTGGGTGTACTTATAACGTTTCATGTCAGTTCTGAAAAGCTGGCCGACAAAAATACTGACAACTGACGGCAAGTTAAAACTCTGGCTACGCACCACCGCGTGGAGCCAACTCCACAGCATCCCGTCCCGTTGTGCCTGCACGGCACGTACGGAGAGGCTCAACAAACACCTGAATTGCTGAAACCAAATCTTCAAATATTTTCAAAATCTATCTAAGGCAAACCGCCGATCCCAGTGGCCACTCGGTCTAAGGCGTGGGTCTGCGACTGCCTTGCTGGGATTGCGGGTTCGAATCCCCACCGGTAGCATGGATATCTGTCTCTTGTGAGTGTTGTGTGTTGTCAGGTAGAGGTCTCTGCGTCGGGCTGATCACTGATCAAGAGGAGTTCTACCGATTGTGGTGTGTGTCTGAGTGTGATTGTGAAGACTCGATACTGAGGAGGCCCTGGTCCACTGGGGGCTGTTGCGCCACTGGGGGCTGTTGCGCCACTGGGGGCTGTTGCGCCACTGGGGGCTGTCGCGCCACTGGGGGAAATCTAAGGCAAACCATGCAGTTGTGTCTGTGCTCGCAATTAAAGACAAAGCGTATCTATTTTATATGACTCAGTGCGTATCGCGCTGTAAACACTCTCCACTTTGGTTATAAAAACCAATCTCTTAATGTTTTATAAGGCAAAAGTTGCTGTTTGTGCTGAGATCCGTACAAAACACATAAACGCAATGTGGACACCACGTAGAATTTTTAATGTTAAACCTGGTCGTATGTAAAGTTACCGCTAGGCTTTAAAAGGTTAAAGACGAAGCGTATCTGTTTTATATAAGGACTCAGTGCGTACCTCGCTGTAAACACTCTCCACTTCGGTTATAAAAACCAATCTCTTAATGTTTTATGAGGCACAAGTTGCTGTTTGTTCTGAGATCCGTACAAAACACATAAACGCAATGTGGACACCACGTAGAATTTTTTAATGTTAAACCTGGTGGTACGTAAAGTTACCGCTAGGCTTTAAAAGGTTAAGCCTTAGTGGGGAGTGAATGTATAGTTGCACTCATTTATAACCTTTGCAGTAGATGAAGGTGAGCGGTCGGCTTCACAGCTCACCTGCTTTACCGCCGGGGAAGGAACTCCCCGGTGTCCACTAAAGAGGAAGCTGCGTGGACCGCAGATCCGGTCCGGATGTTCTTATTTCTGCCTGCAATAAAACGACGTTCCTTCTGTCGTCCAGCCCGCAGCCTTATCTAAGGACCGCTACGTCTGTCCCAGCGTCCAGCTCGTTGGACCCTATTATTTGGATGCGCTATCATTATTACTGCCTTATTGGTTGCTTGTTTAACGACGCTGTGTGTAACTTAGAGCATAGGCCTGTCGAGTCTAATGACAAGGGACCGTTTTGTGTGTTTCAAGGCAGTCCGCTTGGGATTTGTGGTGTAAGAAGTGGAGAAGGAACAGTGCCCAGATCTACTCTGGGGCCCACCTAAACCCTTATCCACCTTCCGCAGTATAAAGCATCTGCAGATTGTAACTACTCACTTGTCTTCAACCAGTGCCAAGAATAAGAGTGCGTGGACCTGCACCTCCACTCGCCCTACTTCTTAATGACGCCTTACTTAATTAAGAGAAAATATCTCTTTAATTTTTAATGTTGGAATAAATAAGTAGACTTCAATATCATTATAGAAAATTCATAACGGAGTTTCAAACAAACTGCCATCATAATTATCATCATTATCATCATTATTCTTTTAATTTCGTAGTCCTTCCCTCTTCTACCTACCCACAGTAGGTGTCGAGGTTGTTTATTTTCACTTGATCACACTCAGACACACACCACAGTCGGTAGGACTCCTCTGGACGAGGGATCGGCCCGTCGCTGAGACCTCTACCTGACAACACAAATACTGTACAAGAGACAAACATCCATGTCCCCGGTGGGATTCGAACCCACGATCCCAGCAAGCGCTCGGCCGTAGATTTATCATCATTATCATCGTAGTTATTGGGAATGGTTAGAACTAATCTCACACTGTCCTTACTGAAGATAGCAGCAGCCTACAAGTGTCGGACCCTTCATGCGATGTTTTAAACGAAATTTTAATCAATGCAGCGGAGTTGTTGCTTTGTTCTGGTATCAGTTTGTGTCCAGGTTCATTCGGTTTTCCCCTGCTACTCCACATGCCACCATTGCTACACACTCACCCATAGTTCTTAACGTTCAATTCATTTTCACCTTCTCGATCTTTGGATTCATCGGGAAGGGGTCTGATTCCTGTCCGCCACTTGGTTTGTCACAAAGTAAGCGAGGTTTCTCCCGATTATGAGCGTTTCGTGGTTTAAGTAGATAATTATAAAATAGGGGGACAGATGTCCTTACGTGTTTGCCAGATTTTTCTTGAAGAATTGACGGAAACTTCGAGAGTCGCATTTTTGATGGTTTTATTTTAGTCAACGCACATTAAGACTTTAATCTCTGTGCGCAAGTACATCTTATATTCATATTTAATAACATCCACATTAGTCCCTGATTATTGAGACAGGAAACGTGTCCGAAACTTGGGATTTCTTTTCCGAACGGGCGCGTTTATTTGCCCGAAAAATGTCGTAAGAAATTTCATACATCGTGCAGGCGTCTGCCTGTACCTAGGTATTGTAATGAACTTTTACGTTTAGGCCGTCTTTACCATGACACTGTCCGCTTCTACGTTTACTACAGAGTATCCATACCATAATAAATGAAAGACGCGGTATGGCGCCTCTTAACCCTTTAAAGACGAAGCGTATCTGTTTTATATAAGGACTCAGTGCGTACCGCGCTGTAAACACTCTCCACTTCGGTTATAAAAACCAGTCTCTTAATGTTTTATAAGGCAAAAGTTGCTGTTTGTTCTGAGATCCGTACAGAACACATAAACGCAATGTGGGCACCACGTAGAATTTTTTTAATGTTAAACCTGGTGGTACGTAAAGTTACCGCTAGGCTTTAAAAGGTTAACTGGACTGACATGTAGCTGTTATTGACACAGGCCGCACGGTTTCACTATTTGTTCTGTCTGTCTGTCTGTCTGTCTGTCTGTCAACTTCTGTGGAGCCCAAGACCTCCCGTCTTACTGCCTTAAGAGTGTTCTTTATACGTACTGCTTAGCACTCCTGTGATGGGGGATCGGACCGTCGCAAGGCCTCTAACCACACAGGACAACACGAACACAGATTAAAATGCAGAAATAAGGCTCCGCATTGCGCGGTATTCGAACACGCGATTGGCAATGACTGAGCGCTGAAACATCACAAGCCATTCACTGGGAACGGCTCAGTTATTTGGCAGTCTAAATAACGTGGTTCTACAACGGACGAACATAACAGTGCGAATTTCGCAGTGTATATTACATAGCTCTAGCGTGTTTCTTCAGGTGTTTTGTTCCAATCTAGGTTTACTCAGCTATTTCACGTTTGCATGCACATTTACAAAATGTCCACAAATACGACATTGTTATTCAAATATCCGTTCTTTCCATATATCGATGACACAGATATTTTATAACATACTCAAGTGCACTTAAAATTTACAGTCATAAAAATAGAACAGTTTTTGTACTAAAACTAGCGGCGACTCAAAACCGCGGAGAGCTGGGTTCAATCCGAAGCCAGTCCGTGGGGGATTATGGTGGACAAAATAGACACGTTTCTCCGTATAACTTTGGTCTTTTCCTGTCACTGTATTTGCATCAGGGTTCCACACGAATTTGTTCATTTATCATATACGCGATATGATCTTAGCAGGTTAACAGCGTCGTTAAACAACACACTTAAAAATATCAACGGGAAGGAAACCCTTATAGTGTCTTACTACAGCAAGTTTTAAAAACGGTCTGCCTTGAGACGTAACTGTCACAAGCCAATTTATATTTTCATGGCCTGTCGTAAAGTAGGTAGCCCCCTGTACCAGAAAATTATTTACATGTGTAATGTCTATATCGGTATAATTCAAGGTCTATGAACTGGTGGTTCAGCCAGCCTTTCATAGGGTCACCCTGATGTAGTTGCCAGTCGTTTGTAATTAAACTGAATGCGTTTGAATTATATTTAAAGACTCAGTTCTTACCGCGCAGTAAACACACTCCGTCTCGGTTATAAAAACCAGTCAGTTAATGCTGTATAGGCATATAATCGCTGTTTGTTCTGAGATCCACACAAAACACATAAATACACTGTGTGGACAGAACGTAGAATTTGTGAATGTTAAACCTGGCGGTGCATAAAGTAACCACTGGGCTTTAAAGGGCTACAGTCCATACCGCGCAGTAAACACACTCCGTCTCGGTTATAAAAACCAGTCAGTTAATGCTGTATAGGGAAATAATCGCTGTTTGTTCTGAGATCCACACAAAACACATAAATGCACTGTGTGGACAGAACGTAGAATTTGTGAATGTTAAACCTGGCGGTGCATAAAGTAACCACTGGGCTTTAAACGGATACAGCCTTATTGTATTTTTTAGTAATAAATATTTCTGACAGCTGCCAAGTTGGAACGTACCTTATGAGGTGGCCGGTGGCCCTTTGGTGCAGATCCAAGTCCGTGGTGAACCGATATGTGTGTCTAAGCGTTCGATAATATCCACACGACCAACGAGGACAAAAGAACGATAAATCCGAGGTGATGTAACGAACCAATAAATTTCGCGCGCGCACACACACACACACACACACACACACACACACACTCACACACACACACTCACACACAAAAGCACGACAAAAAATTCAACAGAAACAAAAAAAAACAACAATGACTTTTTTGAACTGCTGCACGTCACTTATCACTAATCGGCTCTCATTTGCTTTTGTTTTATTTTCTTTTTGTAAACACTTGTCACAACGTCAACAATAAAGTTACACCCCCCCGTGTCAGTGTTTCAGCGTCCACTGACTTACCGAATCCAGTAACCACTAAATTCTCTACTGCAAAATGCTAAATCCCCAATGGAACTCCTATACACGTATTCCTCTTGCACACAGATGCTCTGAACACATCCCTTCCAACACCTTATCCCCACCACAGAGTCAAACCATCTCCCCTCCACACTCTAAATGACATCATCATTTCAAACAACCAATCACGTACAAGGTAGGCGTGTTCAAAATCCATTACCCAGCTGTCCATCTGAACACAAGTAAACGTCTGATTGGTTCTTATTTAGGGCTCTTCCCTACTATTCTTATAAAGAGGTAGAAAGAAGAGTAGGCTTTCTTTTCATGTAATAATACACCTTCAGGTGGAATCACTGTAGCAGAGGGATGGCTCGCCTTTACAGCAGAAAATGGGAGTTGTTTATTTCTTTTTTTCTTACCACAATGACAGAACAAAAGGATTTGAAGAATGGTAGTAACAAAAGACAGACGTTTGTTACATCAGCCATGCGCTGTTGTGGTTGTAGGGGCAAGGAGGGGAAACAATTGCTGTATGTAACTGCTTGAAGCAGCTCGCCATTGTTACGTGGCGTAAAGGAGTCATTCAGAGAGCATTGTTGACCTCTCGCTTAGGCCCTGTAACCGAATTACAGGCAGCTTCATTATTGCAGTGCTTCCTTCATCCCTGCATCTAATGACTAACTGCAGGTGCTGTGTTAATAAGCTGATGGTTTTGTAGCCTGTTAAGGACTCCGTACATAGAACCTGAAGCTGTTCACAAAGAGAGGCTGTTAAGAGTGCCCCATGCTGAGCCAGCTGAATCCAGACCACACTCCTATCCCATGTATTTTAACCCTTTGAAGACGAAGCGTGTCTGTTTTATATAAGGACTTATTGCGTACCGCACTGTAAACACTCTCCATGTCGATTTTAAAAACTAGTCTCTTAATGTTGTGTAAGGCAAAAGTTGTTGTTTGTTCTGAGATCCGTACAAAACACATAAACGCAATGTGGGCACCACGTAGAATTTTGTAATGTTAAACCTGGTGGTACGTAAAGTTACCGCTAGGCTTTAAAAGGTCAATTTTAATTTTGTCCTCCCATTTATACACACGTAGGCCTCTCTAAAACTTTGTTCACATTTGTTGTATTTCCCACGATTGCCATATTTATCTCGGATCGTACGATGTTTAATTTTGCCACTATAATCAATTTTTTTGAAGACTATTAACTAGATTATTATGGTGGGTCACCGTTAAAGTATGTTATGTTTTGGGTTTCTTTTCACCGTATCACAGTGCGATGTGTTACCTGCCTTTGGAGGAATTTTTAAGGTAAGGGTCTCCCCTTGACATGTCAATGCTGGCACAGGGGGAAGGCATAGCTCCACTCATTCTTAACCTCCGCACTGGATCTGGTTGAATGGTCACCCCTACGTCTCGGCCGCGTTACTCCCGGGAAATAAACCCGGTAGCCATTTTACAGGAGGATGGGTGGGCTCCAGGGCCGATTCTGACGGGTACAGAAAATCTCACTTCTCCACGGTTTCGAACCCGGGACCTTCCAGCCCGTAACGAGCCGAGTCGCTATCCTGGTCACTAGTGCAAGAATTTCCTGCCACGGTCATTAGGGTCCAATTAGGCCCTATTGGCCCCGACAGGATGGTGACCACATATAACCTTTGACACCGTAGGCCTATGGAACCTACAGTAAGTTACCTTGAAGACTGAGGCAGCAATTCATTCTAAAACGTCGCCAACACAAGTCACTGCTTGCTACATGAGCCCCACGTTTTGTTTGATCTCCCCAGTAGCCAGGTTAATACTTGGTGACGAACAAAAACAGGGAAAGTCTGTCTTTTACTGTTTTCTGCATCTTCCTGACTCTCAGCACCCTGTTCTCAAACGCCCTTATTCTGTGGTCTTCCTCAGCGTGAGGGACCAAGGTTCACAGCTGTACGAATGAAAAGCAAACTTGTTTCTCTTGGTTCATATGTAGACCAGTTTACCATTTGGACTATTAGTGCATGAGTGAGTAGTTAGTTGAAAGTAGCTACGCCAGATGGCAGTCGTTATGAAGCAGTCCATAGGTATCTATGGCTCGGTCGTAATTGCAGCATCGTACTTTGTTGGTAATATCTATTAATTTGTCTTCAAGTGAAATTGTAATTTTATAACATCTCACAAGGGCTGTAACATTTTCGAGCGGACAAATTGGAGGGGTTTCTGTGGAAATCATATTTAGAGATGCCGTGGAGGAGCGCGTGAATATTCTGTTAACCACGTTATATGACGCGGCCGTTGTGGTTGTGGTATGAAAAGTCAGTTTCTGCCTCAGAGTAAGTGTTTTTATTCTCCATTTCCTGTTCGTGCTAATAATTGCTATTTATTGTTAGAATTAGGGGAAGACTTGAATACACGAAGTTGTCAGCATCGGGAAGGTTTGAACGTTAAGGTTTGTAAAGCAACGGCTTTGGTGTGCTGCCGGCGACTTTACTTCCGTTAGAAATGTATTAGACTGCAGCTGTATTGTTGTAATAAACTGATAAAATCCAGTTTATGTTTCTGTACATGGGCGTATGTCAGAGATGAGTGAACACACTTCTCACATACACAAAGATAATTAACTAGATAGTAGCTTATATTTACCAGACTCCACGGACACACATACAAGAACACTGTAATTTTCGTTGTCACTGTGATGGGAAATTCCAATCTCACACACCTCAAACAAATGTTAGGCAGAGCTTACAATACCGTGATCCCACGGGAATACCAGTCATTTTGCCCAGGTATTGATACAAAAATACAGGTTTTTCGGAACTAATTTAAGATATAATTGTTTATGATTGATTCACATAGAGATTATAAAATCGACAACAATAAGTCGTTAATATGAGTAAATTTGCAACTGAGGGACTGTTATACGCAGTACAAATGTAACGGGAACCTGAAAACGCCACGAAACTCAGGTCTGGTTTACTGGACACTTTGTTGCACACAAGAGAAAAAGTAAATATTGCTTGTTAGTGAATAATGTAACAGATTGTTGTATTATAAAAATCTAAAAATATTTTTCTGTTAGTGAGGTAATTTTATAGCAACAATGTGTGACGGCGAGTCGTAGCGTACTGACTGTATCGCCAAGATAAGACGCAACAACCAACCGACTGCCTTTCCTGGAACTGGAATACCGGTATTAATACCAGCATCCAGGTTTCATAAATTAAAAATGCTGAAATACCGGTATTGACATTTTGACCGGTATTGTGAGCTCTAATATCAGGTCTTTTATCCTAGTGTCTCGTATATTGAATTCGACGTTTCGGACGAACCTGATGTTTACATGTCCAGACATACCTTTTGTTCCGAAGAAATAGGAGAAAAATATTTCCAAAAATTTAGTAATGTCCGTTTACCAGACTACACGGTGTCACGTCCACCAGGCCGAAATATTTTTCAACTTTTTTTGTATGACCCCAAAACCACGAGAATCCTATAATAATATAAAATAAAAAGTACGAATTCAAACGACTGGATTACGAATATTTTTGCACTGTGCTGATTACACTGAAACTTAATAAATGCTTAGAAGAGTCAGCTACAAGGGGGGGATAACTATTCGGTTTTGGGGCATAGAATTCCTGGCCAGCGAGGGGTGCCGGTACTAGGGTTGCATGACTATTGTGTGTGGAGTGCTCTGCACAACAATACCTCGGATTCGCACGGTGGCTCCGCACAAAGGCACACAAACTTAGCAACACAATGCTTCCAGGAACCAGCCCTGAGCTGGTCACTGCTAACCTGTGTCTTTTTGTTCCCCAGTGCACACAACACGAATACTCACAGAATCGAATTTGGTTTAGTGCTTTTGTCAGGAGCTGCTGTTATTTCTAACGTAAGTTTATTATTGCCTATAGACCTAACTGCATTAGGGGTCTGCTAGTCGACCTTAACCGATTGAAGAAGGAAAGTTCTTTCTTACATCGCATTAAGAGGCACGCGGTGGTGCAGTTGGTTGAGGCACTGTGCTACAAACCGCAAGGTCGCGAGTTCGATTCCGGTTAGTTTCATTTTCACTGACATAATCCTTCCGTCCGCGCTATGGCACTGGAGTCGACTCAGCCTCTAAGAGTAATGGGGGGGGGGGGGGGTAAAGGCGGCCGGTGCGTAGGGCTGCCAACGTTACCACCTTCATGTGCCAACTGCCTAGAAATTCTGGGGGCCTCGACCTTAACTTTATCTTTCAGGCCTAATCACAGTAAACATTTTTCTTGATTGTGGGGACAGATTGATAGATGCTTCATTAAATGGTCATTAATTAGTTAGACGTGGTAATTAAACAAACAGAAGTATACAAGTTTATGCAAATAGATTAATGCACTATAACAGTATGATAATAAACTAATATATTTTACATTAATTATATATTATATATTATATTATGAGATGGGCGGGGCATGTAGCACGTATGGGGAAAAAAGAGGTGCATACAGGATTTTGGTGGGGAGACCTGAGGGAAGGCGATCACTTGGGAGACCCAGGCGTAGATGGGAGGATAATATTAAAACGGATCTTGAATAAGTGGGAATGAAAGCATGGACTGGATTGAGCTGGCTCAGGATAGGGAAAGGTGGCGGGCTGTTGTGAATGCGGTAATGAACCTCCGGGTTCCATAAAATGCGGAGAATTTCTGGAGTAGCTGAGAAACTGTTAGCTTCTCAAGAAGGCCTCTGCTCCATGGAGTTAGTTAGTTAGTTAGTTAGTTAGTTAGTTAGTTAATTAGTTAGTTACATAAGATAAAAAATCCCAACATCAAAGTACGCGAAATTCGATACTCCGCTGTACTCGCTGTTTGTCGGAACGACTACGTTAACTGTGTGTAGGAACAGTCAAAATGTTTTAATGTGACAGCACGTAACAACTGCTCTCGTTTAAAAAAACTGATGCAAACATTTAAACTGTGCGTTGTCGGCATAGTGCTGTTACGCCATTTTGTCTACCAGAAATTCAAAATAAACAGGCCGGGGATCGAAACATGGCCTTCGCGGTGAGAGGCGGCGGCTAACCTGTTATCTGGAAAGGTTATAGTACCCGGTAGATGGAGAAAGCAGGATAAGCCGAAACGTCGCTTCAGAGGGCAGTATTGTTTAACTTCACGACTAACTGTATAACATGTCCAGCAAGAGATAATATCCGTAACACAGGGAAAATAAATAAAGAGATTTACATTTGAAAGGAAAAAAAAATGATCTAAGATCCAAAGAAGACGTTTAAACTTCTCTGTGTGTTTTCAGGTTCGAACAACGCATAAAGTCAGAGTGACATAAAGACGCGTTAGGCTACATGCGTTTAAAAATTTTGCAACAAATAAACAGTGTGCCACCTGATGTTTAATTAATTCTTTGGAGCCTGGAATTTATTTAGTAGGACTGAAATTTAAAATTCCTGTTCTTACTGACAGAAAACTCAGTACGTTTCGATTACAAAGGACAAACAGTTCATTAGATGTATGAAAATGTGTGTTTATTATGAGAATCCTGCGAAACATATAAACATACTTGGGAGGGAAATTTTATTTTCTTAGAGTTAATAGTGGTGGTACCTGTTATATAACCACTGTGCTTTACAGGGTTCGTATATCTTTTCCGTTGGCATGGTAGTTGTTGCGCTGGTGTTAAAAATTCTTTTAGAAGATGATATATGAGATTTGTCATTTAAATAAATTATAATCCTTTGGGGGAATAAACGTCTTCAAAAATATGTGGGGTTCAGTGTTTGTCAATAACAAAAAAAAACTCCTTTGCTTTTTCTCGAAATGAATTGTTGGAATTTCAGAAACACCTGGAAAACACACAACACAACGTGATACTGCAGTTCGTTACGTGCCGGGAACATGAATGGACACAATAGTGCAGAATATCCCAGTTGATTGTCAACAAGCACAGCCTACTGCGACAGCGCTAATTCCTGAGTAGACAATAGCGCAAATCAAGGGGCCTCACTGACCGCTGCTTGTGTGAACACAACAGCCCAATTCTGAGGGCTTATCTGGGCTGTGTCACCTGACTGTTTCCTCTGCCCACACCTGTTCTCTGAATCCCCTGGGTGGACGGCTGCCTGCCGCTGTTGTGCGAACCGCGGGGAGTCCCTGCAGTGTGTTCACACGGTAGACTGCCGGTCGCCCTGACAGGGGTGTGTACTGTTTAGTGCAATAACATCATATTTTATTAACCCCACGGTTTGGGGGGGGGGGTTCTGATGTTCTGGGGTGTCACATCGCGTGGTCTTGTCTGTTATTGTTGAAGTTTCGGACAAATATAATCTCACTGCTTCTATCTTAAGAAACCTGCTCTGAAGAAATTAAAGACATTTCTCGTTTTTTTTGGGCACATTCGCAAAATAATTTGCAAACAGCTAACATTCGCTCTGTCATGTCTGTCCCTCCGTCCGTCGGTTCGTTTTTTCTTCCACACGGATCAACTTGTTTCTCTCTGGAAGCATTTGTTAAAACTTTAGAAGGAGGTGCACTAAAATATACCGAGAAAATTCACATTTTGCAAAAAATCCTATAAAAATAACGAGCACATTTTATGAAGACCTGCTTACATCTATGGCAAATTTGGTTTCTGACGTTACCATGGGTTTCTTTGTTACCAATACTGTCATGGTTGTTAACAACCAATTATTGCTTGCTTACCATGGTAACTTTTGTTGTCAAGGTTAGGAGTACCTTACGGAAGCCGTAGTTACTTTTGCTAACATGGTTACTCATATCCATTGGTTCCTGTAAGCAGTGGAAAACTGACATGAGACATGGGTTTTTCTTCTCGCCAAATATTATTCTGGGTAACAACTCAAGGAAGAAGAGGTGGGTGGGGCATGTCGCACGTATGGAAGAGAAAAGAAATTCCTTCAGACCTTTAGTGGCGAAACATAAAAGAAAGAAACTGCTTAGAACATTAGGCATAAACGTGAGGATAATATTAAAATGGATCTTAAGTAAGAAGATGGGAAGGCGTGGAGTGTATTCACCTGGCTCAGGACAGGGACCAGTGTCGGGCTGTTGTGAATACGGTAATGAACCTTCGGTTTCCATAAAATGCGGGGAATTTTTTGACTCGCTGACGGCCTGTAAGGTGTTCACTCTTCTGGGATGTTACGCGGCGTGTGTTGACAGCTGGTCACCGACGTGTCGGGAAAGTATATCGGTCTATCTTCAAGGCGGGGCGATAGGCTGTACCGAAACGTCGGTAACCATCTGACAACCCACGCTGCATAACGCTCCAGAAGAACAAAGACCCAAACCAAACTACATCGCGGCAGAGCCGTGAAATTTCCCAACTGTTAGTTTTTCAAACAGGACTTCAAGGGCGTTCAACAGAATCCTTGATGCAGTGTCGTTACAGAAACAATAGCAGGAAGAGTAAATTATATCACATTAATAGAAATAAATTTCAAAAGAAACGTAATCATAGTTTTTGGAAGAAGATGTTGATTTCACACCGCGGTGTACAGGGAACCGCCGTGTGTTTTGCGGTTCTTTATTTTTTTCCGTTTTCTTCTGTTATGTGTAGAAGTTTCATGTCAACCCGAATACACAAAGCGTTGCTATGCTGTCAATCTTTATTAAGCAGACAATAGCAAGCACCAATAGCCTGAACATATTTCTTTCTGATTCAAAGCCTACGTTTTCTTCTGTATTCATATAGATCATGTCATATAAGCCTTGGACTGTAATATTGTGTATCTCTCCACGCAAAAATGAAACAAGTGCAGATAAAATACTTAGTTTCGTTTCGTATCTTAGTGCTTCTCTCTTCTACCTACTTGTTCACAGTCGGTGTAGAGGGTTTTTGATTTTTTACTTGATCACACTCAAGCACATATCACATTCGGTAGGACTCCCCTGGACGAGGGATCGGCCCGTCGCAGAGAACTCTACCTGACAATACAAACACCGTATAAGAGACAAACGTCCATGCCCCCGTTGGGATTCGAACCCACGATTCCAGCAAGCGCTCGGCCGCAGACCTACGCCTTAGACCGCGCAACCACTGGGATCGGCTAAAATAATTACTCATAAGTTAAAAAGCAGCGTTTATAAGATTTTTATAGAAAATTCATGTATTTAACGCATATAAAAGAGATTATGTTAGTTTTTATGTCTGTGCACATGTTCCGTTCACGGAAGAAGTAAACAAATTTCGACGAAATTTAGTATTGTGGCTGTATTCTTAAAATTCTGGAAAATCCTTAATTTTTACATATATTAATAATAAATTGTGATCCTTAATGAACGTCAAATTGGTACGTTAGCTTGTCGACTTTGTTAATAATATTGTCACTGTATCGGCTGAGCTACCCAAGCTCTATCACAAGAACATGTACTGTGTTGCGAAGCACTCGTAAGGCCTCTTGTACACAGCAGAACTGCAGGTCAATTCACTGACACTGTCCTCATTCAGTGCAGCCAATCTCGTATGAAATTTGGTCATGTACCTTACACAGCTATAGCTTCTCTCTCTCTCTCTTTCTAGCCTATATTTTCTCTGGTTCTTTCTGTTCATGGGCAGTATTTTTTGGGGGGGTAGAGCGGAAAAAGGGGGTTAGCTTCCCTGTTACGTAGCTCTGGGTCGGAAGTTCGAGTGACTGAGAAATCTGTGTAGGGGATTAGCGGGGGGATGTCAAAGCGGCAGTGGCCTTTCCTACTGCCCAATCTGATCCATAAGGTAGAACCTTACCTTTAATCGTTACTACCATGTTACAACGGACATACCTTGCTCAGAGACGCCCCCTACCTCTGCTCTGAATGTCTTTGGTTTATGGTTGCCGTCTTCTCAGACGTGACACCGTGTAGTCTAGTAGATAGCGACGTTTCGGAGAGACCTGTCCTCGCAGTTTTTACTGTAGCAACAGTTTCCTCAGAAATGTTGTTTCATATGTAAAGAATTACACGACATCGCGTCCAAGAAAACAACAAACATGAAAATACAAAGAAATAGATACGAATCGGAGAATGAGAATTCTAAAGTGGAATTTTTGTGGCTGGAAAGCGACGTAAGGAAGGCAACAGCGCAAGTAAAATAATACAGTTTCTGAGGTCAACAGATTTAGTGCGTAAAGTGCAAGTGATATTTGAATGTAAATATTTTAGGCAACTAACATTTTGTCGTAGACTATAAATGAGAAGGATTATCACATCATATGTATTGAGCTGAACTCTGTGTCTCCTACGTATTTAGTTTACTTCTCTCTGGTTTGCGAGATTTCGACCTTCCACCGAAGCGTAGATGAAGTCTTTGCTCTTCTGGGTTGTTACTCAGCGTTTTTAGTTGTTTACCGACGTTTCGAGACGTCGGTAAACAATATCCAACACTGCGTGACAACACAGAGAAGCGAAGATTCTTTTACGTTTTATTTTATTTCGCTCTTAAAATTTCGACAGGGAAATGGAAGGCTGTTATGAACACTGTAATGGTTCCTCGAACTCCGCAAGTGGCAGGGGAATGTCTTGAGCACTTCGATTGCTATTGGCTTCAAAAGAAACGCTCCTTGTACATAGTCAGTTGTAGGTAAGTTCAGAACTAAAAAATATTCAAGACGTGTTTAACAGTTGCTTCTAGCGGCATGAAACTGTGTGCTCAAAAATATTTAAGAACCGACGAAACTTTTTATGTGTAAAATTTGTACTCTGTACTGTCTGGTTGTGAAAGAATAACGCGAAGTGTAGAAGTGTTTGAGATTAGGCCGTGAAGGAGGACGCTGGGACGGTGGTGTAGTCCAGGTGTCTGTCAGAGCCGCGCTACAACCAGGCTTAGGACTGTATCAGACACTGCTCAGCCCATGAGGGGGGGATATAGAATAAGATGCTATATGCTGATCTCCATTCAAAGGGAAAAGTATTAATGGCAAAAATGGGGGTATGTAACTGGTCCATTGGGGTGTCTGGCTGCGACCTTCGACTTCTGATACAGATCCTCCAGTGGGGCAGGAACACGTTCTGTCCTGAATTGAAGAAAGGATTCAATACGGTATCATGAATAGGTAATGCTACGCCATTTTGGTGTGTTTGTATCCTCTGATACGTCGATTATGAAGCAACAATTAAGTGAGGATACAAAAGAGAAGTTAAACAGGGTCGGGTCTTGGGGCATACTGCACTAGACACGTGGGAAAATACCATGGGAATCACAATATGCTGTATTGTTTCGGATATTACACTGGTCTTCTTAGAGCGTCGGACCACAGTGTGAGTAACACTCTGTCAATACAGTGAAAGTGTTGAAGGAAGAGCAACAGCGAGTGTTTGTTGACGTCTTACTTGGTTGTTATTAATTTACAGCGACAGTGACTTTAAAGCAATAATGCTAGCCTTTTAAGGCAGAGTGGTAACTATTTGTACCACCTGGTATGGCTGTAATTTTAGCCTTTTTGAGTGATATTGCTGAAAATGCAGGTCTTCTTGGGTGTGATTATTTTTTTTGCGAATAGACTTCGACGTTTCGAAAGATTTTACTGCCCCGTTTTAGGACTGATTAACTGTGAAGATAATGGCACTACGCTCTTTCGAAACGTCGGGCCGCCCAACGACACGGCTTCTTATAGCAGAAGACTTGCATAGTCATTTTACAAAGCTCTGTATTTTCCCCGCGTATGTTGGCGATTCTGACATTAAACACTAATTGAAACAGCAGCTAACCCGCTTTCTTATTGGTTAAATGGCGTGCTTGCTCTGGCGGAGGGAATAGCTGAATTAAAAAATTTTTTTTGAAAAATGTCAGGCTTAAAATAGTTACAACTGCTTGCACCTGTACTTAACACCTAATTTTGAATTTCATTTACTAAATAGCAATATTATAATTAGTTTTTTCCCCCGTGGCGCAACAGCCCCCAGTGGGCCAGGGCCTCCTCATTATCGAGGCTTCACGATCACACTCAGGCACACCACACTTGTTACGACTCCTCTGGACGAGTGATCAGCCCGACGCAGGGACCTCTACCTGACAACACACAACATTCACAAGAGACAGACATCCATGACCCCGGTGGGATTCAAACCCGCAATTCCAGCAAGCGCTCGGCCGCAGACCCACGCCTTAGACCGCGCGCCCACGGGGTCGGCCAGTAGGTAGTTAGATTTGTCAGCGTCTTTTATTGGGTATTTAGGATTGTAAGTTTTTTAATTCAATTAGGGTTGTTAGTTGGTTACGAAAATATTTTAGTTGAATTGACAGTTTTGTACGTTTGTGACACAGGTGTCCGTCCGTCCGGTCCTTGTCACCCCTACGTAAGGGATATAGGAGGGTCGTACTGTGGTGAGATTTTCGTTCAAGGGGATTTGCGTCACAATATTAAACCCTCCTTTGATAGGCGACACATGAGTGAGGGTACGAGACATTTTATCTCACACGAATGACTGTCAACAATGCGGACCTTGCCTATAGACGGTGAGCTCAGAATCTCCTTATACAGAATGATAAAGACAGGGATGACATTAGAACGGAAACCGACATTCCACGCAGAAATGCACAGCCCGCCTGCAGCATTTCCATGACCAAAGTTTCTTTATTTCCGAACTGCAGGTACACAAACCGGCTTTCTTATATTTTGTGTTGTTAACAATACAATAAATCACTTGAATTCTGCTTGAAGATTCGAGTTGTGTGATTTATTGAATTGATATCTTATCATGCGTGTTTTGCCCGTTGTGGATGTCGGTTTTCTTATGCGATCTACTTATGTGTAGTCCTTTTATTTAACTCCGTCCTTTAAACAGCCACCACTGTCACCGGTACTTGATATCCGATTGGTAGGCTAATCCAGTTCCTACAGGTTCCTGTTTGCCCCATGCAGAAGTGAACTGAACTGATTATTGTTTTTATATTGCCCATACCATGCATTGTTGCTAATCAGAACACTCAACACTCAAACCAACAAAACACACTGTTATTATTTTAGATTTTCTGTATTACAATATTTGTAGACTAATCCAACATGTTTCGATCCATTCTGGGATCATGATCAGGGATTCCTGTAACCGTAAAATTTGCGCAAACAGAATTAACAGTATCGCCTACAGTTAACTGGTCATCTTTTATATATGTCATACCTTTTAATGTACATCTGTTCTCAGTTCTGTTTGTGTGGTTCTTACTTTTACAAGAATCCCTGACGATGGTCCCAGAAGGGATCGAAACACGTTGGGCTAGTATACGCATATTGTAATGTAGAGTATCTACATATAATAAGAGTGCGTTTTGTTGGTTTCAATACTGTGTGTTCATCTGGCTGTGACGCTCCGAAAACGGGTTATAGAGATTTGTACAAGTACGTAGTCCTTTATTAACCCTTTAAAGACGAAGCGTATCTGTTTTATGTAAGGACTCAGTGCGTACCGCGCTGTAAACACTCTCCACTTCGGTTATAAAAACCAATCTCTTAATGTTTTATAAGGCAAAAGTTGCTGTTTGTTCTGAGATCCGTACAAAACACATAAACGCAATGTGGGCACCACGTAGAATTTTTTAATATTAAACCTGGCGGTACGTAAAGTTACCACTAGGCTTTAAAAGGTTAAAGACGAAGCGTGTCTGTTTTATATAAGGACTCAGTGCGTACCGCGCTGTAAACACTCTCCACTTCGGTTATAGAAACCAGTCTGTTAATGTTTTATAAGGCAAAAGTTGCTGTTTGTTCTGAGATCCGTACAAAACACATAAACGCAATGTGGGCACCACGTAGAACTTTTTAATGTTAAACCTGGCGGTACGTAAAGTTACCGCTAGGCTTTAAAAGGTTAGGGTTTGGGTCTGTCACGGTGGCAAATTTAAATTTGCTGTCTTCTAGGCAGTGACGCTACCTATTGTAGTGTGTAGATATTTTGTTTCGGACAATCTGCTGTCTCCGTTAGGTTACCCTGAAGACAGAGACATTGCGTTCCTCGGTTATGTGTCTCCGTTTGGCGGTTTGCCAATTCTTACAGGCGCCGAAACCCCCACACCTGTTCTGGGGCCCACCCTGCCTCCTGTTTGTTGGTTCTTTCCGTGGGGAAGAAACGGTCAAAGCGTGAAGTTGACACCTTTCGAGTGCAGAGTTTGAAAATGTGCGGATCTATACCTCTGCTCCTCCTATACGCCTTCATGGCGTGGGCAGGGACATCTACACATTTCCACTTTTATATGAGAACAGGCGGAAGGACAGGCATTTCGATGCTAATAGGCATGCTTGTGCAATTTTTATTTGCAAACTTATCAAAATTTGGGGTTTTGGACCTTTTATAGAAAACCGAAGTAACTGTTTAGAATTTAGCAAGGGTTTTGTATCGGATTTCGAGGTTTTAGAGACTTTGTAGATGTTCTAAGGCGAATGGTAGCGAAGAGCTGGAGGTTTGCTAAAGGGAAAGGTACAGTTTTGCCTATGCACGACGTGAATGCGTAAGGGGGAGCAGAGGAAAACTCCACTCATTGTTAATTAGGCAGTAAATTGAAGTGAATAATCAGCTACACGCCCCAGCCGTCTTACCCTCTAGAGATACGCGGTGGTGAACAATTTAATGTGAGACTGTGTGTGCCTCAGATTCAGACTGGACCCTTTGGAGAAGAGAAACACCTCTCGCCTCTGCCGGGATTCGAACAACGGATTGCCGAACCCATAGCCTGGTCACTATACGTCCCACACCGCTGGCAATTCAGGCGGAAGGATCTGCCCTCCACCTTCAGCACCCCGCCTGACTGCCATTTTGCCCCTGACCGAGGGTATTTGCCTTCTTATTTTCATGACGCTGTATCGCCGTTCTGTCCTTGTCTCATTCCCCTACAGGCTGACGTTCCTACTCTAAATGAAGCCACGTGAATTTGTGAATTTTTGGCACAGGATCCAAAATGAACAGAAAGCTGCCTCAGGCCTGTTAACTTCAACTACAAATCATTTACGGACGAGCTGTGAATTTTACAACCCTTATTCAAAAATTCGATCGAATATTCTACCTTGTTTCTAGGAACAAAATCTTTGAATGTTTATATTCAATTTAGAGGTTATTTCAAGGGTCACAAGAAACTTGCTGCACAATGATGTGTGTGCAGAATCTACTGCATATGAATAATGCATATCCGTCTTATTATTCCTTTAGATTGGTTTTCATTTCATGCTTAACAAAAGTGTGTTAATTGTATTAAAATTATTCTATAACTGTCCTGTTTTCTTTATTCATATTATAATGCTGTGTATCCACATGCCAAATATGCAGAACGCAGTGTTTCCCTTCAGAGAGACTTCTCAACAGAGAATAATGGAATGAAAGCATTACATTAGAATGTGTACATGTTGGTAGGGGCTTCATAGCGGGGCTGGCTGACAGTTGAACTGAATTTGATCTCATTGTTATGGTAAGTCAGTTAAATTATTATTGGTGTTATTATTCTGCGGTACAAGAATAGGCGGCCTGATGTAACCATATTGCATGTGCTAACACTGCAGCACAATAAAGGTTGGTTCCGCGCCTGCGTGCAGCTCCCGCGTCGTGACAATTTTAGATTAACTGCCGTTTAGGGCCGTGCAAAACTCCTATGTCTTCATTTCGCAAGTTTCGTTCGTTTGCGTCCATCTGTCACTTCTTTCTGTCGCTTAGCGTTCGTCTTTTTTTTTTTTGTTCAGTTTCTTGTTCACGCTACTTCCTTTTGTTTTCTACGCTTACTCCTTATACCTTCCTTCATCCTCGTTTCTTTCTTTAATTATTTCCTCCTTTAATTTTTCTCCCAGTTTTACTAGCTCTACCACTTTATTTGTGTCTCTTTCTCTCTACCTATCCTTACTTGTACCTATTTTATTTCAATTTTTCTTGCTTCTTCTTTCTTCCGCCTTCAATTTTCTTTTCTCTTACTTACGTGTACTGTAATTTGTGCTGTTCCGTTTATGTATGTGTTACTGTATTGTGGTGTCTGCACTGATGTGAGGCTGCTGCCACCGGCTGAAAACCCAATTGCAGTAAGAAATAATAATAATAATAATAATAATAATAATAATAATAATTACATTTCGCTACATGGCGCCAACCTTTAACTTCTATTGTTTGCTCTGTCCGTTTGCTTTCGGCGTTTCCGTCAGGTTCGCATTGTGCCAGTCTCCGCGTAACGCTGTGACGTATGTGTAATAAACTTTTATTTAATTCACGTGGTTTGAACTGCGACCACCCACATGTGCTTTACTAAACAAAAAAACCAGGTTTTATGTTAGGGCTTAAACATTACCCAGTCACAGCGGAGGGTATCTATTGTTTTGATTTGGTTATTCTTGTTCATTTGACCAATGAAGATGGGGCCCACAGGGAGTTCCGAAACGTCGTCGGTAAACTCGTTCCGCACATCGTGCAAAAACTCAAAAACAAGGAAACAGTATCTATGGTTTTGTAGTCCGTGTGGATAGCCCATATTCAGCCATCACTGTATCCCAACATTATTATTACAATGGAACTTAAATCGGATTTTGGCCGATGTCAGATTCAAATACACTATTATAAGAACATGACGTTTCGGAGACCGGCTGTGCCTGCATCCTCAGGTGCAAAAGGTGATGTATTTATTCTGGGTTCTAACTGAAAGCATTAGGAGGCACTGCAGCAGTCCAATTGGGTGACTGTACAGATATATAAGGCCAGTCAGCATGACACATTTTTGTATTATTATTATTATTATTATTATTATTATTATTATTACGAATTTTTAATATTATTTTTACACTCATCTATCAGGGACTATACCCTGCCTGCGTTAACAAAAGTCTGAACCAAACCTGTGTCAAGGACTTTGTTAGAGAAATTAGAAGTTGGTTTTATGGGGATACTAAAATGCTTCACTTCCTGCTTTCCTCCCACACCCACCGATTCGACAGCGCGCACCGAGCATGCGCAGTAGTAAACACTTGTGCGTTTGCAATGATCCAGTGAACCAACTGACCGCGTCAGGGCCCCTTTCCATTTTACCGTCCGGTATTAAAGCACTTTACCCAAACCACTGTTACCTTAACAACGACAACAATACACATCATCTTTTATTCTCAACTATCCGTAAACATTCTTTCCTTAGCTTTAATGTTGATGTATATTTCTTTCTTTGTATTGTGTGTATGTCCGTGTGTGTAAGAAAGAAATTCTCTTCTTCGCCTCTCGCCCCACTACCCTTCAATTGGCATGAAATCCATTCAGCGAGATACAGCGGGCTTATTTAAATCTCTTTTTCTACATCGCTTACAGTGAATGGACACTTGTTAGTCCTCAGAGGACCAGGGTGAGAGAGAAAACACCCCCAAATTTCGCCCTTCTTCTCTTCTCAATCTGCAGTCTAACAGAAAAGGCACCGTAGTTCTTTGTAAGGACTCACGGTTTATCTCTAGAGGTATGATTCATATAAGGCATGGGTGGACAAACTGCTGCTTGCGACTTGGATTGACTCTGAAGATTAGTACAGTTTTGTGTGATGTGACGCCGTGTATTCTGATAGAAGTTGACGAACGTTTCGGACAATTTTGCTGCCTTTATATTCGGATTGCTGTAACTACACAGAAAATGAAATCATTATGTCTCCCTGAAACGTCGGTAGATACCATATTGCACGCTGATCGTCATAGGAACCGCAGTGAAGCCGGAAATTTTCGTATTCCTTTAGGGGCGCACCCATTGGCGAGGGGCTGCCGGGCTACAGCCCCCCAAAATTCTCCGAAACTGAAATTTAAAAAACACAGATTTTGTACACATTATGATATCAAAAATTTTACGTGATTCCCCGTCAACAGAAATCAACCACTGAAACCTGCTGATGACCAGTACATTAGAATTTTGAAAAATAAATTAATAAAATTAAAAAAACAAGAAGACAGGACACTGTGATTGAGTCACGGAACATGCAGTTATATTCGTATGTATATAAATGCAGTTGCAGGCAGATTATTTTGTGCTTACTGCATGATTTTTATAACATAATTTTTAAAATCAAACATAAATTGTATATAGCCTCAGGGTCATCCCGCAGCCAAAAATTCTGGGTGCGCACCTTCGTTCCTTTGGCTAGGTAAAAGGAACCTATTTTCGAACTCCGGAATTGGCAAGGACAAAAGATAGAGCAGGGAAGTTTCTGAGATAGAGGAATATAAACCTTAAATACACTCCGCCTTTAGATTGAGCATGTGGGGTGTTTAGAGCAGGGGTGTACAAATCTCCCAAAAGCCCAGGATCCATCTCAAAATTCTGAACACCACAAGGATGACATGAAGCAAGTTCCGTTCTGAGGGCCCACAGACATCAGGAGCCACCGGAACAAATTAAGTCAACACGGTGACCTGACACCGGGATTTGTGCACCCCCGCTTTACAGAACGCCAGTTCCCGGAGTATTATGCGTACTAACGTACAGCAGGGCCGATCCCAGTGGTCGCGCTGTCTAAGGCGTGAGTCTGCGGCCGCTGGCTTGTTGAGATTGCGAGTTCGAATCCCACAAGGGGCATGGATGTTTGTCTCTTGTACAGTGTCTGTGTTGTCACGAAGAGGTCTCTGCGTCGGGCCGATCACTCGTCCAGAGGAGTCCTACCGAATGTGGTGTGTCTGAGTGTGATCGTGAAGCCTCGATGCTGATGAGGCCCTGGCCCGCTACGGGCTGTTGCGCCATGGAAAAAAAATATACAGCGAGTAGCTGTTTAGACGAATATGCAATTACTTTACACAGATATTTAAACTCATCATTTCTGGCTACTTAGAAACTTTTTGGGGAAAGTAAAGTATTTTACATCCCTGATACATACGTTGGAATCAGTGTGGAGGCAGTGTGAGGTGGTTGTGGGTGGGTATTGGTTACTGCGGAAACCAGCAGTATTAAGCACCATAGAGGAGACCAGGAAGCGCAGTATATTCATACCTACAGGGTAAGTATTGTGGGGTAATATTGCATTGTGGGACAGTGGGGGGGGGGGTCGGAGGGGGGGAGGAGAGAGAGAGAGACAGAATCCGAATGCCTACGTAAAAACACCAACTCATACCAACATATAGCCACATTTCTCCCTCCGATCCCTCCCTCCCATACCTCCCCCCCCCCCTCCCCGGCCCATCAAGTCGAGGTTTTGTAGAAATGAAACAAGTTTTCCGAAGTGAACTGGTAACTGAATGCACCCATTCTTGTACGCAGCTAGACTTTCTTTTGTGGGCATTGTTACTCGTCTTGCCGTTTGTTACGTCTATCCCAGCTGTTTGTATCTTTCTGTGTGTCACGAAGAATAGATGGACAGAAAATGATACCATCGAATCTTGTTTCTTTCCTTCCTTCTGCAGTAAAAATGCCACCCTCCATCTGAACGTCTGTCGCGTCGTATCGGTAAATCAGATTTTGATATCGACAAATTAGTCAGAGCCAGCTGCGATACGTACGAACTTATCTGGCGCTGGCTTGAGGGCAAGCAACTCTGTCATTGGCTGTATCAGATCACACTGTCTGTTCGGGTAGAACATTATCGGTCCATCACGTCTGACTGACTGACTGACTCATCAACTAACTAACTAACTAACTAACTAACTAAATAAATAAATAAATAAATATCGAGTAGAATCCTTCTTCAGATGCTAACGGTTCTCCACGTATTCAAAAAATTTCTTGCACCTTATGGAACCCGAATATTCATCACCGCTTTCACAGCAGCCCCCTACTTGTCCATGTCCTGAACAAGTCGAATCCAGTCTACGCCCTTCCATCGTATATCTCGTTAAGAACAATTTTAATATTATCGTTCCATCTACACGTAAGCCTTCCTACTCGTTTCTTTCCTTCATGTTACCGCATCAACACCCTATATGCATTTCTCTTCTTCGCCATTCGTGTTACATGTTCCACCCATCTCATTATTCTGGATTTGATCACCCGAATAATATTTTGTGTGGAGCACAGGTCGTGAAGCTCCTCACTGTGCAGTTTTCTCCAGTCTTCTGTCGCTTCATCCATCTTACGTTCAAATGCCTTACCTTCACCATCTTCTTGAGCACTCAGTCACTGTGGCACAGCGACTTACCTTGGCTCTTTGTGAGTCGTCCGGCAGATAGATTGTACGTAAGGACGGGGGCAGAGATGGCTTCTGAAAACCGGTACGTTAATTGTATAAAGAGAAAACAAGAATGGTGCTTCAGTCAGTTAATGCTGTATAGGGAAATAATCGCTGTTTGTTCTGAGATCCACACAAAACACATAAATACACTGTGTGGGCAGAACGTAGAATTTGTGAATGTTAAACCTGGCGGTACATAAAGTAACCACTGGGCTTTAAAGGGCTACAGTCCGTACCGCGCAGTAAACACACTCCGTCTCGGTTATAAAAACCAGTCAGTTAATGCTGTATAGGGAAATAATCGCTGTTTGTACTGAGATCCACACAAAACACATAAACACACTGTGTGGGCAGAACGTAGAATTGTTGAATGTTAAACCTGGCGGTACATAAAGTAACCACTGGGTTTTGAAGATTTTATTATTACTAATAATATCCCGTAACCAGTAGAGGAAGTATGAACAAATGTAATTGTACGTCTTTGTGAGGTGTGTCAAATGACCCTTGCCAGTGGGTCTCGCCAACTAAAGTCTATTTCTTTTTTGTATCGTGTTCTTTGACACTCGATCTGCTACCCGCACACCACCTGCAGATATTACATTATGAATTGTTGGTGGTGCTTATGTGGGGCACAACAGTACTATAATGTTTTTATTGACACTGATGTTTGTACAGCAGAATGTCCCAGTCGTAGTATCTTGAGATAGGGCAGGTGTGCATGGAATGTGTTCAAACTGGGGAGAGCTTGCTGTTCAAAGGGGACAGATGTATATCACACGTATTGGTTATCATATATGGTTAGTAACTACCTAGCCAGTGAAGTAGCGAACAAACTATTTAACCAAAGAACTAACCAACTAATCAATTAAGTAAGTAACTAATGCAATAACAAACGAATGCCTTCGTGAAGTACAGTCCATACAAAGAAATCCATAGCGGCTAATCTATCCAATAAATTCCCTTCCCTTTACTTTATTACCTCATTCACTACTGCTCGCCACTGGTTCCTATCCAGTTCACATCCTTCCAACTTATTTATTTAAGTTTCATTTTAATATTATCCTGCCATCTACACGTAAGTCTTCCAGCCGGTATCTTACCTTCAGGTTTTCCAACCAGAGTTTAGCAATAGAATGCAGGTGCACACATTCTGTCGGTGATGTTTATATAGGCATTTATTTAACAATGTCTGCTGCTTCTCCCTTCCTTCTTAGCTTTGGTCAGTGCTACATGCATTTTTAATTTAGTCCGTTTCGATCAACCGTGGTGTTTCTGGCATAGCATATACCGGCATTTGTCAATATATGTCAATCGAGGCGCCCCCTTGAATTCAGCGCGAAACATCACGTAAACCATTTCAATAGCCCGTTATCTATATTTCGTGTGAAGCCACATAGGCTATAGGCGTTATGAACACTAAAAGTAAAAAATAATTTTTTGGCTTCAAATAAACTTCATGTGTTTCAAAATAAAGTTGTCAAGAATTTTTTTATGCCAATTTGACCTGTGCTTTCATGAGTTTTTGTTATGTCACGTATTTCTTTGTAAGGTTTCACGTGCCCCCCTGTGGTATATGCACCCCATTTAACATAAGCATGATATGGCATAATTCATATACTGAATCACTCGCTGTCATTACATTTTGCCTCTCTTCCTGAAGGAAGGTCTTCGGCCATGTTGCTTATATCCTTTATTCAGACAAGCGAAATATCCGTGAAGCAGCACCAGCAATAGTCTGCGATAGACAGAGATATAGACAGAGAGACAGACAGGCGGACAGACAGAACACTTTTCAATTCCCCGACAAGTGCTTCTGACACTCCATTTGACGATATATACCTCGTTAATGGGAATGATTGAATATATTTACACGGAAATCTGATAAGAGTCCATTCTCTCTCGCTGCCATTGAGACGAAGTGATGGATTTTCTTGTACCCAGTCAGCAATACTCAACAGCGTCGTAGCTGATGGAGGGTGGTTTTCATGAGTGGGAGGGGGGTGCAGTAAAGAGGAAAACCGGGGGCGGTTACAGATGATGGAGTGTCCGGTCTCGCATGGAGAACAACACGTTGAAGAGTATGTGTTTGTACAGAAGGAAATGTCTAATGTTTGTGTAAATACACAAAAGAGACCCTAGTTATTGGGATGACGCTGCCGAATTTAGATGAGATGAGGGGAGGGCAGAGACGCGGTGACAAGAATTTGGGGCAATGACAATATCGCGTTAAGGGGGTAGGAAGCTGTACAGATATGAGGACTAACCCTTTAAAGACGAAGCTTATCTGCTTTATGTAAGGACTCAGTGCGTACCGCGCTGTAAACACTCTCCACTTCGGTTATAAAAACCAATCTCTTAATGTTTTATAAGGCAAAAGTTGCTGTTTGTTCTGAGATCCGTACAAAACACATAAACGTAATGTGGGCACCACGTAGAATTTTTTAATGTTAAACCTGATGGTGCGTAAAGTTACCGCTAGGCTTTAAAAGGTTAATGTAGATACTAGGATAGTAGGTGTAAGGATGTTTACAGATTAAGGTGAATTAGTCTCTGAGCTTAATAAAACACACGGTATGAAGGCGTGTGGGAGAATGGAAGAAGAGCTTGATACGTTCTTAACCTCGGCGCAAGATGGAGGCCCCTGCAACTTGGAAGAAACTAGCGTAAGGAGTCGAACTGCAGACTGTTTGGGCCCCAGAGTCGTTCTGTACGCTTTGGAGGAGAAAATACTACCTGCCCCTTTCGGGAATCGAACCTTGATTCCTAAATTGACCATCCTGTAGACTGGTCATTGTACTGACTGGGTTATTGTTAGGCCTAATTAAGCGCTTCTTCGCGAAACAGTTAAGAGCCAATTAAAATCAGTTGCCGTTCGCTGACCTCAGCTCGGAATACGCTGTACGCGCGTGCGTTATGTAAGGAGGCGAAGAGTGAGATACACAAACCAAAATTGTACCTGATTTTCAAAGCTGGAAACGCAGGGAGCAGGTTCCTTTCGTAACGTTTGTCGCTGACAGACTGTACGGCGTCACAAATCTTAACGTCTGATTTGTGAGAATCTGTATGCGCATCTCCTGTGTCGCATACATGCTACTTGCCCTGCCCATCTAATTCTTCTTGATTTTATCACACAAGTAACATTTGGTGAGGATTACTGGTCATTAAGAATTGACCTAGGCAATAGTTACATGCATTCAGTTCACAACTCGCAGAACACACACAACGTGTCTCTTACAAAAAACAATTGTTTGGTGCTGTTTAAGGAAGAAACCCATAGGCTTATTCTGTGGGTAAAATAAACAGTTTTTGTTGTAAAGGCATGCGGTATTTATATTTACCACTGTGTTTCAGAATGTTAACCTTTTAAAGCCTAGCGGTAACTTTACGTAACACCAGGTTTAACATTAAAAAATTCTACGTGGTGCCCACATTGCTTTTATGTGTTTTCTACGGATCTCAGAACAAACAGCAACTTTTGTCTTATAAAACATTAAGAGACTGGTTTTTATAACCGAAGTGGAGAGTGTTTACAGCGCGGTACGCACTGAGTCCTTGTATAAAACAGACACGTTTCGTCTTTAAAGGGCTAATAATGTACATGTAATCACGGCAGATGTGTGTGTGAAATAGGTTTTGCATATTCCGTTCTGAGATGCTTAGTTTTCTTCTTACAATACCAATATTGAAGGTCTTTAAAGTCTTTGTCAGTATCGGATGATCGATTTCTTGAGTGTGAGGGAGTGAAACACGACTTAGTTCTGTTTTGCCCCAAGCTGTCAAAGCCTGTGAAAGACTTGAATCTCTCCCTTGATAGCTGGATGTAAAACGAAAGAGAGAAATCTAGTTTTGATTGTGTCTGTGTGGCATTGTTTGCTTGGAGGCGGCTGGGAGGTTGGATTGTGGCCCTCGCACCCTGTCAAACCTCCTTGTGAAGACCGCAGTGGGCGGGGTCACCTGACTGTATTGTGTGTGTCACAATTCTTGATTTGTTTTTATTGGTGTTGTTTCACTAAAGAACGCCCTAATTACGGTTAATGACGTAAGCTGTTTGTATTTAGGTCTCCTTATGGTTTCTGCATTGTGACGTTTTATTTATTTGTTTATTTATTTACTTATTTATTATGTGTTGTTTAATTATCAAGCTGTCAGCAGCCTAAATGTGCGATGTGTACTGACTGGCTGATAAGGAATAGCGAACTTTATAACAATCACACGACCAGCTGAAGGCACGGGTGTCCCTTTTATCATGTCCCTGAGAATGATGGAATGTCCCGGCGAACGCAGGGTTTCCGTACGATAAAGTTACCTTTCTCGGGGACATAATAAAAGGGACACTGTATATTTCTCTGGAAAGATTCAAGAAAATCACAAAATAAAACGATTTCTCTGGGACAGCTGGCGCACCGACCAAGTTCTAAACCGGTGTTTTAATCGTAGACTTGAGTTGACTGCATGATGAGGAGCGTTATTATTTGCACTTTTCGTCAAATACGGTTAGGATGAACAAGTCAATGAGGATGTGGTGGGTGGGGCATGAGACACACATGGATGATAGAAAATGTGCGTAGTGATAGCTGGTTGGAAAATATAATGGAAATAAACCACTTGACAGACCTCGGAATAGATGGGAGGATAATATTAAAATGTATCGTAAATGATTAGACGGAATATTGAGTTGGTTCATCTGGCGCAGGATATGGACCAGTTTAAGGATCTTTTGACTAAGGTAATGTGCCTTCATGTTCCATAAAATGCGGCGAGTTTTTTTGACCACCTGAGCAGCTATTAGCTTCGCAGGGTAGCCTGTGTTATATAGAGTTGTCTATTCAGTTAATTTTTGAAGTTATTCTAGTGTTGGTCTGCTGCTCACCGCGACGGACCAGTGTCGATCCCAGGTGAGAGTATACATGTTTTCAGTTGGACAGAATGGCCCAGAAAAACACCCTTTTTCGAGTCATTAGCTCTTTATCGTTTTACCATTGCTCCATATTTATTCATCTCTTACCCAGGGGATGGAAAATGGGTTTATTAATGGCCGGGCATTCCACAGACATGCCATCCCTATGCGGCAGGTAAACAGTAATCAGTCAGTCACTGCTTAATTTCGTAAACAGCATTTGTTTTTGCTGCTTTAACCCTTTAAAGACAGAACGCGTCTGTTTTATATAAGGACTCAGTGCGTACCGCGCTGTAAACACTCTCCACTTCGGTTATAAAAACCAATCTCTTAATGTTTTATAAGGCAAAAGTTGCTGTTTGTTCTGAGATCCGTACAAAACACATAAACGCAATGTGGGCACCAGGTATAATTTTTTAATGTTAAACCGGTTAGTACGTAAAGTTACCGCTAGGCTTTAGAAGGTTAATGGTTGTGCTCCATTAATTTGCGTGTTTCTCTGAAATTCGTTACATTTGTACCTGACTACACGGCGTCACATTCAACAAGACGGCAGCCTCCGCAGTACATTGACTTATTTCTACCCCGTGCTAGGTGTTGGTCAGTTTCGCAGACTCGCTGGCTCGCGTCTCCACTGCGCTGCACCACCCTCACGCTGATGTATGTATTCATGCGCGCTTAATGATACGAGCGTGGCCGAGCTGCAGAATAGGCCGTGTCACCGCCAGACATGTGCATTCATTCCGCCATTGAGTAGTGCGTGAATACCACGATGCCGGGCCACTCACATATGCCTTTGTGTGCTCTGGATACATTGTATGGGGAACCATCCAGCACAGCACGGCTCCTGCTGAGCGACCCGTCCGCAAAACATCAGTGGCGTGCAGTCCAAGTAACCCCATTGAGAACAGAACTCCATGGGAAACTGATGTGTCCACATGTAGCCCAGAAGTTCCCCACATTTTACGAAATCATAAGGTTCATTACCGTATATCCAACAGCCCACTGCTGGACCCTATTTTAAGCCAGACTGGCGTTTACCCACACTCCTTATTTCTGTAAAATCTATGTTATTATTTCCATCTACGCCAGTGTCTCCTAACTGGCCGTTTTCCTTAAGGTTTTCTGACCTAGTTCTTTTTTATGAATTTACCATCTGTAGAGCAGGTAATTAATGAGGTGGGCGGGACATGTAGCACGTAAGGGGGAAAAGAGAGGTGCATACAGGATTTTGGTGGGGAGACCTGAGGGAAGGCGACCACTTGGGAGACCCAGGCGTACATGGGAGGATAATATTAAAATGGATATGCAAGACGTCTGATGGCGGGGCATTGACTGGATTGAGCTGGCTCAGGATAGGGACAGGTGGCGGGCTGTTGTGAATGCGGTAATGAACTTCCGGGTTCCATAAAATTCGGGGAATTTGTTGACTAACTGAGAAACTGCTAGCTTCTCAAAAAGGCCTCTGCTCCATGGAGTTAGTTAGTTAGTTAGTTAGTTAGTTAGTTAGTTAGTTAGTTAGTCAGTCATTCAGTCAGTCAGTCAGTCAGTCAGAGCAGGTCATCTATAAATATGGGGATTCTGAGCATCTCTTTATTTGGTTGCATATGGAACGTAGTTTTTACCACGAGAAATCCGTCATTATAGTGACTAGGGTACAGGCTGGATGACCGAGGAAGCTTTGTTCGATTCCCGGCAGGAACAAGGGACTATTTTTTCTCGAAAATTTCCAGACCGGTTTTGGGGCCCCCCAGGTTTATACTGAAACGGTACCACGGACTCTGCCGCGGCTTTAAGCAACTGGCGTGTGAAGGTTAGTGTAACGTAGCGTAGTGCAGTGTAGTGCTGACGTTAAGAATGCGTTGGACCAGGGGTGAACAAATCCCGGACATCTGGTCGCCGTGGCGAATAAAAGTTTTTACGGTGGTGCCTATTATTTGTTGGCCCTCAATGGGGAACTTGCGCCTTTTCGCACTTGTGGTGCCTAGAATTTTGTGGAAACGCCTGGAGTTTTGGGAAATACTTTCAACCAGCCTCGAATTGTACGTTCATCCCACCATACGCCCCCTCGCGTGGTGTTTAATAAAGAACAGCGCCAGTGGCTTCGGTTAACGGCCGAAAATGGGGATTCCACGGGCGGCAGGGTAGAGAGGCTTTTCTCTGCTCCTTACTGACTAGCCCCCTTTGGGGTAACGGTGTATATTTTAAGGGTAAAGCGCCGAAACATGAAGCTGCCCCTTCACTCCCAACCAGTGCCATGCTTACGAATAAGTGTAGCTGCACCTCCACTCCCCCGTACGCAACTTTCCCTCTAATTTCTTTTTTTACAGCTGCGCTGACCTGCTGCTGCTCTGAACAGAAAATTTTTACACGACCTGATGTCTGCTGGGCACTGTTAAAATTTCTTTGTAATGTGCATAATAAGGAAATTCCAGCTGCGCGGCAACAATTCAGTCACTGCGCGGCCACGCACCCGCGCAGCTTAGAGGGAACATTGCCCATATGCCTTTACGGCCAGCAGAAAGACTTTACATTTGCGTGGGTTGTGGTTATTAATAAATAAATATACATCTGTGTTTAACCAGCACGTAGTTGAGGTGTATGAAATAATTGAGGCAAATTTCCATGCAGTCTTAACGTTGGAACTGGACTCAGATTTAAACTCCGGCCGCAATGTTTCCTATTAAAAGACATATGAAATTCTTTGATAAAGGCTCAGTGGGCCCCAGCAGCGTTCTGGGCGATGTGGTGAGGAGAAGAATCATCTTGTCCTTGAAAGTAAATAGACCCAAGTGCAAAGGCTTTCATTTTGTGAAGCGTGCAGCTCTTTAAAGTACTAACAAGTGCCTGCGCAATAAATGCAGTTTAGCCCGGTAGGCGTATTTGTGCACGCTGGCATAATAAATATATCTTCGGTAACAGCTCTGTGTTTTCAGCAATCAAATTACAGGCCTGGACGGGTCCTTAACCATTTAAAGACGAAGCATATCTGTTTTATATGAGGAGCTAGTTCGTACCGCGCAGTAAACACTCTCCGTCTCGGTTACTAAAACTGGTCAGTTGATGCTGCATAGGGAAATAATCGCTGTTTGTTCTGAGATCCACACAAAACACATAAACACACTGCGTGGGCAGAACGTAGAATTGCTGAATGTTAGACCTGGCGGTACATAAAGTAACCACTGGGCTTTAAAGGGCTACAGTCCGTACCGCGCAGTAAACACACTCCGTCTCGGTTATAAAAACCAGTCAGTTAATGCTGTATAGGGAACTAATCGCTGTTTGTTCTGAGATCCACACAAAACACATAAATACACTGTGTGGGCAGAACGTAGAATTTGTGAATGTTAAACCTGGCGGTACATAAAGTAACCACTGGGCTTTAAAAGGTTAAGCCTCCAGGAATTTGAGACTCCCAGAATTTCTCGACAGTCGGCACATGAAGGTGGCAAAGTTGTCAGCCCTACGCACCGGCTGCCTTTAGCCCCACAGGAAATATTCCTGGTACCCATTTCTGTTACAGGCTGGGCCTAGCCTAGGGCCATTGTGCGGCCGGAAGGATTAAGTCAATAAAAAATTGAAATGACCCCACCAGAAATCGAACCCGCTACCTTCAGGCTTGTAGCGCAGTGCGTACCTTCCATTATCAGGTATTACAATTATAAAATACCTAGGCAAAGGATAGGGAAGGAGCGAGGTCAATAATAGAATAAGATTTCTTTCTTCACAATGAAAATAGGAATTTTAAAAAATGTCACGTTTCTGATGTAATTCGTGTTGTAAAGCACTCAGCTTTCGTTAAAGTACAAAAAAGTACTACATTAAAAATTGGGGCACGCTGTGACGCAGTTGGTTGTAGCAGTGCTGTACAAACCGGAAGGTCGCGGGTTCGATTCCCGATGGTGTCATTGGAATTTTTCATTGACATAATCCTTCCGGTCGCACTATGGCCCTGGGGTCGACTCAGCCTCTAACAGGAATGAGTACCAGGAATATTTCCTGGGGGGTAAAGGCGGCCGGTGCGTAGGGCTGACAACCTTACCACCTTCATGTACCGATTGTCTAGAAATCTGGGAGCCTCAACCTCCTGGAACCCTCAGGGCCTGTCCAGGCCTGTAATGGGTTAGCTTTACATTATTATAGCCAGTACTTGTGTCTAAGGGCTGTGCGTCATAAATTTTGCGGTTCTGATCACCCGTTTCCACATAATTTCTTAAAACGAATCTGTGAAGCTGTTCCCATGTTTTTTGGTTACGTACTTCGACAGTAATACTTAGTTGAAAATTCTTGGACTTATGTTATTTATTCTAACTGGCTGTATTGTTAGGAACAAAATGTGTTGGGGGGGCGGGGGTGGATCATATACATGTCAAGTGTGTCTGCATTATGTATCTGCTGATGGACTAAACTTTAAAGCGTCGGAAATGTGACGCTGTTAGTACTTTGTAAACTCAAAAATTAAACCGGTACATTAGCAATATTTGATGGTCAAAAACCGCATGTCAATCAGTGGCGTTTTGTTTTGCAGTGTCGGGTTTTGTAGGGCCTTGATTGCTTTACAAATTTCTTAACAGTGTGGATGTTTTTGAGCACCGAGTATGTTAAAATGTTGCCTATGTTGATCACACTTACACATGATTATATGCTTGTATACAGCAGACGCAGGCACAGTATCTTGCAAATACTTCCAAATCATTGCAGATGATACGCACGCCGCTGTGCGTATGCTGATAACTGTTGGCATGCTAATGCAAGCGGAATGGCATTTCAATGGATGGGGGGGGCCCCCCCAAGTAGAGTAGAGAGAAACCCCGTTTGATTTTTTTTACATAGGGCCCCTCTCGTATCCCAGGTTTTGGTAAAGTGAAGTGGTTGAAAATAGAAGAATTGGGGAAAAAAAAGTACGCTTTTATGCTGAGTCGTGTCCGGGTGCCGTGCAGGTATCACCGTATGCATTAGCGTTGAAAGGCGAGCATTTTTCCTTTACACAGCATCCACACTGGACCAGTTATTCAGGACAAAGAACGCAGTTGTAAAAATGGAGCACAGAAAGCTGCACAAAGTGGGCATCAGTCTGTTTCCTAGGCGAGCCATCTCGTCCCCCCATATATCTTATTCACTGGCTAACACTGTAACAGTAGAAACCGAGCGCCGGATAATGCCAACAACAAGCAACGACCTTGGGAATGATCCTCAGTCAGTTCCTTTCAACCCTTCTCCTTCACCAACCCCTAAGATGAACTAACTAATTCCATGGAGCAGAGGCCTTCTTGAGAAGCTAACAGTTTCTCAACTAGTCAAGAAATTCCCCGCATTTTATGGAACCCGGAGGTTCATTACCGCATTCACAAGAGCCCGCCACCTGTCCCTATCCTGAACCAGCTCAATCCAGTCCATGCCCACCCATCCCACTTCTTGAAGATCCGTTTTAATATTATCCTCCCATGTACGGCTGGGTCTCTCAAGTGGTCGCCTTCCCTCAGATCTCCACACCAAAATCCTGTATGCACCTCGCTTTTCCCCATACGTGCTACATGCCCCGCCCATCTCATTCTTCTCGATTTGATTACCCGAATAATATTTGGTGATGAGTACAGGTCATTAAGTTCCTCGTTATGTAGTCTTCTCCACTCCCCTGTTACCTCGTCCCTCTTAGGCCCAAATATCCTCCTCAGCACCCAATTCTCGAACACCCTCAGTCTTTGTTCCTCCCTCGGTGTTACAGACAAAGTTTCACACCCATACAAAACAACGGGTAAAATTATAGCCCTAAGATGAACTCACAGTCAATATTATCTTGAACGGATTTCTCAGCCAGCCATATACCGGTCCGTCATGCCTTCCTGCATTTCATTATCCTAACATCGCCCTTTGACCTCTGCAACCCACATAGTTCGTCGTTGTGCAAAGCCTAGCTACGTACGCAGCCCACCTTAACGGCCCACATTACACTACCCAAACCCGCCAGCTATAAATCCCACATTTTCTTGTTACGTGCAATCATAAGTTGCTCACACATTGCATCTTGTATATGTCACAGTATTTTGCTGAGCACTGGGTTGTGACACCCCTTAGGCAGGGCAGGGGCGTACCCAAGGGGGGCTGTAGGGGTGCAGCCCCCCCTAAACCCCAAAACCGAAATCTAAAAAACACAGATTTTGTAGATATGATATCAAATGCTTTACGTGATTTCCCCTTCAGCCGAAATCAGCAACTGAAATTGGCTTATGATCAGTACATTAGAATTTTGAAAAATGTATTAACAAAATTGATGACATGGGCGGGTCATGTAGCACGTATGAGGGAAAGGAGACGTGCATACAAGATTTTGGTGGGGAGACCTGAGGGAAGGCAACCACTTGGGAAACCAAGGCATAGATGGGAGGATAATATTAAATGGATCTTCAAGCTGTGGGATGGGGCATTGACTGGACTGAGCTGGCTCAGAATAGGGACAGGTGGCGGGTTCTTGTGAACGCGGTAATGAACCTCCGGGTTCCATAAAGTGCGGGGAATTTCTTGACTAGCTGAGAAACTGTTAGCTTCTCCAGAAGGCCTCTGCTCCATGAAGTTAGTTATTTAGTTAGTTAGTTATTAATAAAATTAAAAATACAAGAAGACAGGACACTGTGATTGAGTCACGGAACATGTAGTTATATTCGTATGTATATAAATGCAGTTGCAGGCAGCGTTATGTTGTGCTTACAGCATGATTTTTGTAACACAATTTTTAAAATCAAACACAAATTATGTAATATAGCCTAAGGGTTAGGCCCCCCCCCCCCCCCCAACGAAAAATTCTGGGGGTGCATCCGAAGCGGGGTGAGTCTACACTGGTCGAGAGAGACCGCTGAGGGCACCTCAAGACAACATGTGATGTGCGCCGGACGTTCTGCAGGGCGGGATAAAGGACCGAGTCGAGGCAAAACAAAGCCACTCATGATGGAGATGTGGGGCGATAAGGGCAGTGCTGCGCGTGGACTTCGGGAGTGGGTGCTATGAGTGGATGTCGGAACTGGAGGAAATTGTGCGTGCATCGTCTGAAGGAGATCGTGGCCGTCGTGCAGGATAGTCGGCAATTCGTTCGTTGTTGTCTCTCTTACATACAGGATTTTGGTGGGGAGGCGTGAGGGAAGGTGACCACTTGGGAGACCCAGGCGTAGATGGGAGGATAATATTAAAATGGATCTCCAAGCTGTGGGATGGGGCATGGACTGGATTAAGCTGGCTCAGGATAGGGACAGGTGGCGGGCTGTTGTGAATGCGGTAATGAACCTCCGGGTTCCATAAAATACAGGAAATTTCTTGACTAGCTGAGACTGTATTAGCTTCTCAAGAAGGCCTCTGCTCCTTGGAGTTAGTTAGTTAGTTGGTTGGTTAGTTAGTTAGTTAGTTAGTTAGTTAGTTAGTTGTCTCTCTTACAAGTCTATAGTCTCTTCCAAAGCGAGTTCTCCACACAGTGCGATCTAGTGCTTCCTCTTTCAATTTCCAGTAGCCTCTCCTTTCCTTGCAGTCATCCAGTAGTTGCTTACGACATCTTCCTCGTGTTCCCGTCGCTTCTATCCATCCTTCTATTTTTTTTAAGTACCATGTTTTAGACGGCACTTCCTACTCAAAATGTGACCTATCCAGTTAGCCTTCTTTCTTTTTATCGTTTGGAAAGCAAATTTTGAAATGCGTGATTTCAGGTTTCCGCTGCACTTTAAATGATATCTGCGCTCCTCTGGGATGTTACGCAGCGTAGACTGGTAGTTTTTACCGACGTTTCGGGACCACCTATCAGTGCCAGCTTAACAAAGTACCAATCTGCGTTGCGTAATATCGAAGATCTCATGTTGGAATGTTAGATGAATTCAGACTACGCGTGCTCCATTTAACATTCTTGCCCTTTCGTAATTGGCTACCATCGAATTGGCTACCGTCGAATTTTTGAACGCTCAGCAATTTAATATTTTGACGTTATCATTAAGTCACCAACAAGTAACTCCCCTCTCTCTAGTGCCAAGGTTAAGAATGAGTGGAACTTTACCTCCAGTCCCCCTATACCCCTTCATTGCGCGTGTGGGGCCAAGTTTGCCTTAACCTTGTACGAATAATCTAATGAATATTGCCAAGTTATACATGGAACCTCTTGTTGTTGTAATAACACCTTAGGTTCTGTGCGAAATACAGAGCAAGATGCGTGTTTGATTGACGGCGTAAAATATGCAGTGATAAGGTCCTCTTTGTTCAGGTGTAAACCTGTCAATTGTGAACAGAATTTAGGAATCTGTCTCAGCAGTCCTACCTGGAAGGGACTGGAGTGAATGTCAGTGAGTGTGGAGGCCATCGTATGCTGAACACATGACAGGAGGAGTTCGGCTATTCTTATGATAATTCCCGAAACGACAGCTACAGAGCCTTGTGAAAATGTGGAGGGAAGCTCTAAGCTTGCCGCCATATTATGCCGAGTCTGTTGAACAGAGTTGCAGTCGCGAGATGTAAGGCTAGCGTAGCGGTGTTTTTGAAGGCTCGGCTGCAGGCTGTCTTCGACCGTCGGAGTCGAAGAGCTTCCGTTCGAAACGCCGGAAAACTACAGCCACACGGTGTCATGTCCCACAACACCTGAATCCGCAACAGTTTGTGTAGATATTAAACCGAAAGGTGGTTGCAGATTTATAGTGAAGTCCAGGATGCAGGGGTGGCCACTAAGCGAATAGCATTCCTTTATTCAGGCAGTTTGCATGCACGCTGGGTGACCGTGAACTAACTAACTAATTAATTAACTAACTAACTAATTAACTAGCTGCCTAATTAAACAACTAACTGGCACCATGGAGCAGAGAAGTACCCCAGTTTTTTTTTATCGGGGGTAAAGCGGCCGGGGCGTGAAGTTAATTTAATTCAATCTAGTGCCGAGGTTAAGGATGAGTGCAGCTGCACTCTGTTCCCCCCATATGCCTTCATGGCGTGGACAGGGACAACTTGACCGCTATCACATAACCCCATAGCCGTCAACAGCTCGGTTGTTAGCGGGCATGCTGCATAGAGGCCCTCACCTTCTGCAGACGGTCTTATTTGCTATGCGTCTACGTTGTAAGTGCTGAGTGACACTAATTGCCAACACTTCAGCTACTGCAGTCTTGCTGAGACCATGCTAGTGACTGTTTGGTACCAATGTACTCGTATGTTATCACAGTAAATAAATTGTACATGTGTGTGTGTATGTATGTTGTATGTGATATTTTGATGGCTACAATATAAAGGCAATGCCTACCATAATTACCAGAATAAATTCCCTGCAAATCTTCACGTGAGATATAACACCGTATTTTTGCCAGACTAGCGTATAGAAAAATACACTGAAAAATGAACAGTACTGTAACGCACGTATGTTATGCCCTGAAGAGGGCGCTGCTGACCTCACAAGGGGCCTGGCGATACGGGTGGTCCACCTTAAACGAAAGGTGTTCCTTCACACTGGGATGACGCAACGAATTGCGAACATAGTTGTAAAAAGAGATAAACGTGTAAGCAGACTGTGATAAAGTGCTGATTTAAACGGACAGA
>BLKM01000248.1:0-12030 GCA_013340265.1 Coptotermes formosanus | reverse complement strand
AGGATATGCTTAAACTTGAGGGCATAGAATTTCAAATTTGTAAAAACTCTGACGTAAAATGCTCCATCATAGAACGGGCTTAGTGCACGATTGGGGAAAGGTTACATAAATATTTCACGTATAAGAACTAGTAAAAGTTCATAGACGTACTACCCAAATTTATCACGGGCTGCAATGCCACAGTCCATAGTACAACGTGTATGGCGCCATCTAAGGTGACTGATTCAAATATTATTATGATTTGGAACAGACTGACCGCAAAACGACGTCACATACGTTCTGTTAAATCAAAATTTCCCGTGGGCTACCATGTAAGAATTATAAAAAGAAAATGAAGTTTGCCAAGTATTCTGAGCACAGATATAGCAAGGAGATATTCCGTAACGTAAAGTTCATCAGCAGGAATCCGAAACCCGTCTATGAATTTGAGGACCTGAACAAATCGTCGATAGATGGTCAGTTCTATGAAGAGGAATTGACCCCGTTTCGAATCACTAAACATACAGAATACAAGATAGATAAAATACTGAAAAAGAGGTAAAATCACGACATTCTTGATTATCTGGTCCGGGTTATTCTAAGGAGTTCGACTCGTGACCCCTGCATTGAGTTTGCGACAGTTAACACAGACGTCATAATCATCATAATCCTCATCATTAGCCATGAGTTGCACGACTTTTATGTGACGTTGCTGAGTAAAACTTCGCAATCGCCCTTCCCCTCTAACACTCACAGCGCCTTTACTGTAGAATTAGCATAAATCACACTTTTGGTAAAAAGGACAGTTGGGAATTGGGCATATGTGAATTCGCGTGTCCTCCACCAAAGGTTGGAATCTTAAAGGCGGTTATTGGAGCGACCAGAGAACCAACCTACTCTAATCTGATACCCCCTCAGTTTTTAGGTGGCGTGCTAGTCCGCAGTATACGAACGTTCACCTTCCCATCCCAATATTGTCACCACACGTGTGAGACAATTTATTACATACCCGTTGAAGAAAAACATAGGCCACATACGAATAGAAGTGCTACCACTCACGGGAAAACCCGTCCAATTCACCTATAGCAAGGACTCCACGGTTTGCCTTCTACATTTTCGACGCATTCCGGGCTGGTAATTCGTTAATATATAATTTGTACCTTATCAACTGTCACGCGCATTTCCAATTATGAATCCTCTGGTACGGTATTACATTTACCAGGCAGGACACGATAGTGGTGGTAGCAGAATTGGTACGATCTACTCTGTTCCACCCATTTTACAACGGGGCCATGGGATAGGTAAAGTTTTAACATGCTTTTGGCGATGGATGAAATCTATTCTTTGGAGAGAAGTCACTAGATCGAGAAACTAAGCTTACTGCTGATAAGATTTTGTCCGACTTAGCAGACAACACATCACCTGACGGGAAGCCAGCGGACATTGTTTCGAAACGCTTGTCCGAATCAGCTCAAAATTTAATAGGTAAAGTTCCAAAGGGTCGGGGCCGAAAACGGAAAAGAAACACGTCGTCGCAAAAGAAGCGTGCTCGTTAAAACATCGAAGCATAATAATAAAAGAGATATATTCTCGCGATGCGAATTCAGTCGTTGGCCATCAGCCCTCTTATAATGCCCAAGTTTGAGTCTCCTGAATTTGACAATTTTGCATTAAAGCCCTACAGGAGTCAGTCCTAGAGACGACTGAGGTAGTCTATAAACCCATAGAACCCATAGATCAAAGTGACTTGGAATTTTTAATACCGGCCGACTATGAAACGCATATTGATCTGAATATTAAGCTGTACATTCGCGGGAAGTTGACCAAAAGTGATGGAACGCTTCTAGACAGTAAAGATTTAACTTCGGTTAAGAATAATTTCCTACATTCTCTATTCAGCCAGTGTAGCGTTTCATTAAACGGTACGACTATCACGAACTTTATAATTATCGCTCGTTCCTTGAGGCTATCCTGATCTATAGCAGCGATGATGCAGCCACACATCTCACAAATGCTTTCTGGGGATATGCACCCCTGCGCCCCGTCAGCTGATGTTGCTGACAGAACGAATAGAGGTTTCGTGACCTGATGGAACTTGACGAAGCAGAGTCAGGAGATTGAAATAATTGGAAAGGTACATGGAGACTTGTGCAACGTTCCGCAGATTTTTTACCGGGCGATAAGCTACAGATAAAATTCTCAAAAGCGAAGTCAGGTTTTTATTTGATGACTAAAGATGGTCAATCCGACACTATCTTCAAATTTCTGGATGTGCAACAAAGGGTTAACCGTGTTCGCTCCAACCCCACAATCCAAGTTGCTCACAGTACTGTACTTAGCAAAGGTGGTAAAGGAAATTACATCACCAACGTCGAAATGAATTCCTTTACATTTTTAGTGTTTCGCAATCCCTGTCCATTGATAATGCCGTTCTCGGACATTTTCCGAAAGGCCTATTATTCACAATAAAAAAATATAGATTTCCTTGGTACGGTGGATACTAACCCATACTTCTTTCGTCATTTTGAGCTTAATAACTTTTCGTTGTATGTTTATGGTAAACAGATTCCAGCCAGTGGGTTATCTCTGGACGCGAGTCACAAGAAAACCACACTCATGTCCTAACGAACGTTTCTTGAGGGCTCGGGGATATATCAATGGAACACAAGACTCCAGATAACGCCTGACACATATATAAACGTATGTTTCGTGCTTTCATTTGACTTAATGCCAGACCGCGCTGCATCGGACCGACACACTTCGAATCCTGATAACGGTAATATTCGGATTGAGTTAAAATTTGCCAAGGCTCTTCCTGATGCAATCACATGCTTGCTTTATATTGAATATAACTGGAATGTCTTTGTAGATGATAGCCGAACTGTAACAATTGACTACTAATAGACACCATACAGATCATATGCACTCTGCGGAACGTAAAATCTTTTCCAGGAGACTTTCCTTCGGACTTCTTAACGTCTTCCACTCCTGATTCTGGTACACTTATAGCTAACTCTAATCCTCACACAGGAAAGGTGTCGCATTGGCTGGCCATTAATTTCAAAGCAAAATCTCACAGTGCTTTTTATTTTGATTCATACGGGCTCTCCCCTACCTACATTAAATCCAATCATTATTGAGACGCTCATGTGCCGTCTGGGACTACAACACCAACCAACTACATGGGCTGACCAGTTCAGTCTGTGGGCACTACTGTTACTATTCGCGTTGTACCGAGGGTACATTCCTCATCTGTTTGTCAACGTCTTTCTTACGGACATCTCCTACCGACAGGTCACTCAAATGTTCCAATTCGAATTCGGATCACTACGCACACGTTCCCGTGGGGGTGAGTGCTGCACGTGTTTTTATAAAAGGTAAGTTCATAAAAGTACAGGTGTGTTCGTACGTCATGTGCAAGTAACCGACATAGATAGTCCATATTAAAGTGCAACACGTGAGCCTTTTCAAGATTATAAAGTTGATGTGATTCGATACACCCTTATCAGACTATCTCAACGATGTCATCGGAAACGCCAAAGAGTGAGGCATCTTTAATCAAGGCCCCAGAACTCGACCAATGCAATCGCTACGTCGAGAACCTCAGTCCCCCGTTCGTTAACAAGAGGGTCGTACTTCGTCGTATATTTTTCATAAACGAGGGTTATAACAAATATGTTTCTGTTGGCTTCAATCCTGCACGCTACTATCAACCGCTCTTGGAGTTCGGCGCGTATAAGAGACATCCGACTCTCCTAACGGAACATCATGTGCGCACATTCGCAGAATATCTACCTAGACTGTGCGAGGCTGTGTGTCGCGAAGAACATTATTCTTTTGTTGACAGTGCCCAGAAGCTTGTTACAGCTGGAAGCTATCGAACTGCTAAACTAAGCCCCTATAAACAATTTGTGTTTGCAACTCAGTGAATTACAGTATATGTTGCATATGTTTCACGTAGTCCAAAATCAGTACATTCTATACATCCGTGCTCTGGCCGATGTTATGACTATGCAGCGGCTACTTTAAGTTCCACCGAACATGTTGAACCAGCTACTAGTGCCAATAAATCAATTCTCTATTCGCAATTGAAAGAAGAACTGAAAACTATAATGTAATTAATAATGTTCTTTTGTCAAATCTGCTATTTTTTCTCAATAAATGTACTTTGATTGTTAACACTAGTGTTATCTCTTATTTAGCATAAGTCACTCCTCTTTACGTACCCTATCCAAACCTGTTCTCTTTAAATAAATATGTCATTCGTAGCACATAATTTTGGAGTTTTGACGTCGTGGAGTTTAGACCACACTCTAGCCCTGAGATATCAAATGATAATTCGCTGGACGTAGATTCCGATATTAACACTTTAACGGAAACCTATGTACAGAACCAGGCTGCAAAACAATGGCGTGAGCCGAAGTATATGATTTACTCTACCTACAAACAACGTCTCCAATCCTTCGCGAAGTGGCCACCCGGTAAGTCCCCTCCTCCTGAGGATCTCAGTGCTACACGATTTACTTCACGGGTAGGTAAAGTTCCCATTTCCGCTCTACTTCTCTTACATAGCTTAAACCATAACTAACATAGCATTTGCAAGCTATAGGTAAATGGGATTTAACACGCTCTTTCCATTGTGGTGGAGCACTGGAGCGCTGGGAGGCCACAGATGATGCTTGGACTGAACATTCCTACTGGTTCCCGTACTGTGTGTTTCTACGCTTTGTTAAAGGTGATGCATTTATTAGGGATAACGTCGGTTACGATCTCGACAACTGAATGCAACTATAGTAACACACTGATGTACTTCGTTGTGTAAATACATTGCACTGAAGTAACGGCACTTAATGTCTTTTGATAATTGACTACAACGTCATAACCAGGCCTCACCGCTATTTAATTTTAGCATGCATCACAGGAAATGAAGATAAACAATTACTTACCTAGTGTATAACACAGGTTACTGAGGTTGAGGTTGATGACGTTCTAGTAACGAAGGCACTCTTCATTGTAGGAGCAGCTGAAGACAAATCAGAAGAACGGCTTCAGTTTTCCCCGCTCTTTTATACATAAATACGGCTTACTCGGCTTTGTTGCCTCCGTTTTCAATATGTGACCCTTACCCTCCCGCTGCCTTACGTACTGCACAGTCATGACACACGACGTCACGATTTAACACACTCTACGTCATCATGCTGTTTTCAAATTTACCAAAGACCACAGTGGCGTGTCGATTTCCAAACATACCACTCTCTACGGTGGCGCCGCATCCACCGCTTCCTCTTACGTACCAAATCGTAGGGTGGCGTGACATGTCATCAACCGTTTCCACATATACCACTCTGCCGGTGGCACGTAATACCGCACTATGAATCAAAACTATACACACTGTGTGGTGGCGAAGCTGCATCCACCGCGGCGTCTACCGTTTCCTTATATGCCACTCTATACGGTGTCGCGTACTAACACACTCTGCAAACAACTTACCAGACTGTACGGTGGCGAGGCTGCATCCACTTCTTTTACTCGATCACAGTGTACCGTGTCACTGGACCAAACTCCACGGCGGCAGGTTTAACAATCTCTTCGATTCTGCATCCACCGCTTCCTCTCCTTACACTTGTCAAATTACCAGTCTTTACGGTCTCAAAAAACCAACGTAGACGGCGGCTGAAGACTAAACATCGTCTATGAAAGGACCAATCTCCACGGCGGTCTTTCTAATGGTGCCGCTGCATCCAACGCTTCCTCTTCTCTTATTCGAACACACTTTTAAATTTGCCACACTGTACGATGTCACATAAAACCAATGAGTATGGCTAACCGAAGACTTCATAACGTCGGGGAAAAGACCAAACTCCACAGCGGCGTATTTAGGAATCTGTACGCTCGTGTTTTGTACCAAACCGCACGGCGACGCTGTTTTCAAATTCCAAATCCACTGCTTTTCGAAATTTTCGAAAATACATTGTGTCATATATCGCAACCTCACTACTGCATTGCAGTATTACACAACATGATGTAATCACTACGTCACTTCCGTCGTTTCATCCTTCTGAGACGCTGTTTTCAAATTCCAAATCCACTGCTTTTCGAAATTTTCGAAAATACATTGTGTCATATATCGCAACCTCACTACTGCATTGCAGTATTACACAACATGATGTAATCACTACGTCACTTCCGTCGTTTCATCCTTCTGAACTGTTCTCGAAGATTCTAGAACAGGATGCTATCCCGCCATCTCTTTCCCTCACATACTTTCTTCTCACTCGCACTCTGTCGCGTTGTAGTATTACACAACATGAGGCAAACACTACGTCATTTCCGCCATGTCATCCTTCTGGACTCTTCTCGAAACTTCTAGAACAGGATGCAATTCCTCCCTCTTTCCCTCAAATACCTCTTTCTCCCACGCACTCTGTTGCAGTGCGGAATCTCGTTCCACCAATCACAACGCTCCTCGCCGTCACGTGACGCGTGGTGGGGGATCCGACCATCGCATTAAGTCCCTTTCCCACACTTCGCAATGACAGTTCAGCGCCAACTTCCGGACCGAAAGGACGTTTCCGTATACACTATCTCCAAATTTCTCTTTATTTCTACCAAACTTCACGGCGGCACGAATTGCACTCACTTGTGCTACCAACTTACTAAACTTCACGGCGGCTGGGCCAGGACCAAACTTCACGGAGACAACACCTTGAAGAAGGCATCACCAAACATCACGGCGGCATACTCCACAACGCATCCCCACCTTCACACGTCATCCCAGCTACCACTACTGACGGCGGCACCTCATCACGAACTCTGCACCTCTACTTTTGGGAAACCTACCAAACTCCACTGCGTCACCTCCCTGACAATATACCCCGTACTCTAGTCGAAACATTTCCAAACTCCACGGCGTCACATCCATCACGAACCCTGCACCTCTATATTTCGAAACCCTACCAAACTCCACGGCGTCACCTCCCTGACAAAATAACCCTAGCCTAGAGGAAACACTACCAAACTCCAAAGCGTGATCTACACCAACCCCACACACATATTCCTCATCTCCACATTTCCGAAAAAGCACTACCAAGCTCCACGACGTCACCCCCTGACAAAATAACCCCTACCCTAGTCGAAACACTACCGATCTCCACGGCCGCACCATCATTACGTCAACACTTTCAACAGGATTTCGACTGGGTGAAAGGATGCTTTCTACTCGGTAAACTTCCCTGCCCCATACACCAAATAGTTTCAACACTTCATACAGCATCATCTAACATACACGACCATCCCAAGTGCCCCCTTTACTACTGTTGGCCTTGCAGATATTGAATCGTTTTTTGTTGTTTTCCTTGTAATTACGCTATTAACAACATATTTTTCTGTATTTTGAAGTTTTAAATATTATACCCTTAGTTTTTAATATTAATGTAGTTATTCAGTTTACAATCTTTACTGCTGTAAGATTTGTTTACAGATCATCATTAGGTGTACTATAGCCCAGTGTATCCTAATTAACGCATCAATAAAAAAGAGAAGAATCCACTCGGGCCAAATTTTCTTCAAAAATTTTTTGTAATACGTCATTATATAAAAAATAACTAATAACAATAATAATTGAATTTTTCGTTGTGTTTGAAGAATTTGTTATCTCTGTATTTTATGATTTTGTCCTATACTACGAAGTCATACTGTCATTGAAACTTCACTGAAAACATAAAATGTTAAATGTTTCCAAAATGAATTTTGATCACGGGTGAGTTTGTGAACTGTGGAGGTGATAAAGGGAATACCATAATAATTGAATGTTATTGAGGATTTATAACATTTAGGCTGTCAATAAATACTGTGTTACGTAAATTGGCAGTCATTTGAGAACTAATAATAATTATGAAATGAAATGGATATAACTTTATTTCATCTAAAGCAATTGCATGAATTCAAACAAAATGAGGTCATGTTCTGCTGTGCAATACAGAAGAAAGTGTTGCTGATCTATCCTCCATTAACCCTTTATAACCTATAATTAATAAGATATATATCTTTGGAATTGGAAAGTTACAGTTGCTAAAGGACATCTTTGGCAGGTAAACTAAGACAATGCATTTGTCCCAGTTGTCTCTGCATATGATAATCTTACGTATGAATATTATTCATTTTCGCTAATATGTCATGTATTTCTTTGCATCAGAATCTTCAAATCAAAATACGAATGACTCACCCAGTTTTTTGAAACAATCTTTTTCGTAGTACCACATTTCTTATTCATTATGACGTTACGTGTGTTTTCCACTGTAGTCCTTCAGGTGTCTATGCATTGAAGGAACCTTGTGCGTTGACTCCTTAGATAGTAAGTAATTAGTACCTACGTAACGAATAAATTACACAGCGTCAATTAACAGAAGCGTGCAAAGTGTATCCTTGAACCTTGAAATGTATGTAAATAACATTTAATACTTGTTTTACCTCAAAAGAAAGAACGTTGCTTCACCATTACCAGCACTGGCTGGCTATTGCTGTTTAGCGAATAATTTATGCTTATGTGAGTATTATAAGAAACATACAAGTAAGCCTGCATGATTTGCAGAACTAGAGACCTGTGAGGCTTTCTCCCAAATGAGCTGCAAAAGAGATACTTTTAGCCTCGCCGCCGATCACAGTGGCCGCGTGATCTAAGGCGTGGGTTTGCGGCCTCTCGCTTGCTGGGATTGCAGGTTCGAATCCCGTCGGGATATGGATGTCTGTCTCTTGTGAGTGTTGTGTGATGTCAGGTAGAGATGTCTGTATCGGCCTTATCACTTGCCTAGAGGAATCCTACCGAGTGTGGTGTGCCTGAGTGAGTGTGATCGTGAAGTCTCGATAATGAGGAGGCCCTGACCCAATACGGGCTGCTGCGCCATGGGAAAAAAGTAGCCTCGCCATGGTGTTTATGTTCGTCTTCTGTCTGTCTGCCTGCATGGAACAGCATGACTCTCATCGGACCGGTTTTCGTGAAATTTCAGGTATAGAATTTTTGCAAACATTTTGTCGACACTTGCCGATTTTGTTTAGATCGCACAAAAATAACACGCATTACATAGTCTTACGGGAATTTATGTTACTCGTAATATCTCGCCCTGATTGGCCCTTACTTGTAATTCAGATAGAATCCTTTGTGTGAGATGTGTTAACTGAGGCCTAAGAAAAGTGTAAGTTTGAACAGATTGATATATCACCGTGTCCGAAATATCGATTATAATCGATTGTAAATGTGTGCTCAGAGGGGAAGTAACCTTTAATTTTATACTGTTACATTTTAAATACACTCATCAGTGTAGTTGTATTTCTTGAAAATAATCACTAATTTAGAATTTAGAAACAATAAGTTGGTGATTGTGCCTTGAATGTTAGTTTAGTAGATATTTCCGACCTCCTCTTTAGGCCGTTTGCATGCTAAAAGTGACTGTTACTGTTGAGCATTAGCTCGCAGCATGATCGATAATGACGTCCGCTATCGATGTTTAAGAGGCTTCGACTTCAGTTCTCCCCTCTTACGTTATCTCGACTGTGATCTATTCTGATCTGTTGCTAAGACACGGAGAATGTTACAGTTTGCTTTAAAACGATCATTGTTCTTCTGTAGTGATTTCACAAATGTAATATGTAAGAACTAGAACAAATGAAAAACCAGGAACTTACCGCTTAGGGATATTTGGTAACTTGGTAATATTAGAGAAATGTGTACATACTTACGCTGTATATTATCTATTGAACGGTAGAAACAGGCAAAACGCGGAATGCTGCTTTAAGCCATATGTCAATAGTGGATTCAGGGATTGAAGAATGGGTAAATACGGGCCAGAATACACCAGGAAGTTTTAAAGCCAGTGGCATCGCATGATGAAACGTATAGAATCCATTCTTGTGGTGCTCCCTGCATTACACAGGATCCCAATATTATATTATAAGCCTGCACGAAGCAGTTAATCTCAAATTACCTGAGGGCAGGCAAGGATCACCGTTATGTAACGTGTCCTTCTGCTTCTGACATCTTTCCCCCCACCCTCTTTCATATTATTGCTAAAAACAGGCCCCGCCGTCATTACTTTGTACTCGCCGATTTCCCTCTGACTATATATTTCTCTGTCTCTCCGTTCGTTGAATTTACACAGGTGAACTGTAGTGCTAGAACGAACTACATCTACGTTCCTTGGTGTCACCGGTTGGCCGAAATGATTGCTAATTTCACATATACTGTGTATTCAGTACACCATCATACACAACTTTTCATTACAACACAATACAATACAACGGGGTTGTGTCATTTTAAAGTGATTGCTAATTTGTTGTTTTTGTGTGTTAGTTTATACAATACTTACCAGAAACACATTCATTTACCAGATATCCATGAAGTCATAAATCAGCTTGAGACTTGAAGCTGTCACAGCGGTGATTGTGAAGAATGCTGAAGATTTTCTTCTTGCCATTAGTCTCAATGTTAGCTGTTCAGTTCAAAATAAACCAAAATTCAAATTCTTCCACTTTTCTAGCCAGATAAAACACAAAGAAAGTAACACAACTAACTGGCAAACACAATACGCTAATAAGCTTCAGGCTAATATATTGTAATTGGAATAAATCTCTCACGGTTCGTAAACGTCTAACAGTCTGACTTCCAATGAGTCACGGCTGTCAAGGTGACTCGTGTGACGCTGTGTTCTCGTGAGTCGACAACAGTGGTGTAGTAGAAATTTTCCGCTGGGTGTAGGGATAGAGACCGTGTGTCACCATTTTGTTTACATTGTGTATACTATTCTATAGCTTTTTGCGACATGATTCGGCTTACAATTAATAAGCCATCATCAGACGAATTAAAGACACCAAATAAAATTTATCATGTACACCCCAATAAAGCATTCTCATTATAAGGGAGATTTCGACTTTACAGCTTTGTAAATGTTAAATAAGCCAGTCATTGAACCATAAGAAAATTATTGTGAGTTTCATACCTATTCAATTGGAGAATTAGATGTTTAAAAGAATTAGAGGATTAGAAATTTAAAAGGTTTAAGAGGTCGATGCCCGGTACATCCAAGTGACAGGAAATGTTCTTCAATGTGTACTTAGATATTGAGAGAACTGATCTGTAATTTTCACTGTTTGTCTTGCGCTGTCCATTACCTTGAAAGAAGAAGCAAATGGAGATTTTGAAAAAAGAGATGCAGAAGAACAAAGTGTCTGTTCTAGATGTCAGTGAAGCGCAGTGGACAGGTCACAATGGAATAAGAAATGGCGAATAAAAGAGATGCAGAAGAACGCAGTGCCTGTTGTAGAAGTCAGTGAAGCGCGGTGGACAGGTCACTGTGGAATAAGAAAGGGCGAACAAACCGTGGGTTGTTCCAGGGGTGAAATGGCTACAAGAGGCGTAGCATAAAAGCATAGTGAGAAGTGAAGTTAAGAAGACTGTGTGTAACAACAGAATCGTTGTTGGTAATTAGATGCAGAACCGGTAATTATTTTGACAGTCAAAGTGCACTAGCCAACATCGGCATATGACGATGACGAAGTGTAAGAACAGTGTGATATAATCGAATAAATTCTTGAAGAGGTGGGAGAAGTTGAGGCCAACACCATCATAATGGGTCACTGGAACTCTGTTGTTGGAGATAACTCGCGTCACAAATTTGTTGGACCATGTACACTGGGAAAAAATCAGAGAGTTCAAATGTTCGTAGACGTTTGAGAAAGAAATTGACCATCACCAGCACATGGTTTAAAAAGCGTAAGAGACGGGTATACACCTGGGAATCATGACAAGATCAGTATCGATATCAGTTGGACTGTATATTTACGAATCAACTATTCAGAAGCAGTGTGAAGGATGTGCAGACACTGCTTGGAGCAGATATTGGCTCTGACCACAGTTTACTGGTTGCAAAAGTCTGCACTAGATTGAAGACATTAATATGGTTCCAAAAGGAAAAAAAAAGAGAGGAGGAGTTATATGCTCAGCGGCACAAACTGCAAAGTACTGTAGAAGAAAATCCTCGGTGCAGTCGAATGTGAAAA
>BLKM01000247.1:529494-553644 GCA_013340265.1 Coptotermes formosanus | reverse complement strand
GTGTGTGTGTGTGTGTGTGTGTGTGTGTGTGTGTGTGTGTGTGTGTGCGCGCGCGTGCGTGCTTGTGTCTGTCTGTGTTTGTACCGTGTGTTAGACATTGGATGTGATCTGCAGAAGGTGGAAGCAGTTTTTGATTTCGAGTGAGACCCTGCTGATGATCGTACAGGAACGAAACATGTTGGACTGACATGTAAAAATAATGTGTTTAAATGTATGGACATTCAAAACAGTGCACTAGTTCGAAAGCTATCGTGTTTGAATAGTGGTCACGCACGGGATGAGGAATATAAAGAAACCCACTGTATCCATTACGCAGACCAATCGATTTATACCGCATCTCATTCTGTATAATACAGTTGTGTGAGTGATTGTGTCACACCCTCGGTTGCCGTAGTTACCCGTTTCCATAACTACGACAGGGCTAGTTTTGTGCATCACGTCACAAACTGGTCTCAATTTTTACCAGTTGATGTGGTTACCGGGTGTCCACGGTTAGGACCCAGTTTGGTTTATGCGTGACGTCACAAGCTTCGTTTCCTTAGTTTCCCCAACGTACGGCATGAAGGTACATGGGGGTATTGGAGATATAGCTCTGTTTATTCCTAAACTTCGAACTGCTTGATACAGCAACACCAAATCGTAACACATCCTTGAATTTTTATGACGTCATAAATTGGCTTGTTTGGGTTTTACCTCCTTTCAGTGGAATTGCGCGTGAATATATATTGGGCATGTGACCAGTAAAGAAATACGTCATAAATATGCTCCAAGATTTTGAAGCTAGCATAATGCATAACACAGTAATCGTAGTGTCAAGGTTTCATCCCGAGCTCTTGTTCATGCTATCAGCACCTGCAACACCTGACATACATTGCGCATCCAGATGTCACCCGCACCGTTCAGTAATCATGCACTGATAGCTGTTACATCCAGGAACGTGTGTCCATTGATACAGTACGTGTGCGTCATTTGATTAATGCCTCTGTACAGATTGTGTAAGCCAGGCACCTCGGTACAGCGAGCAGTTTACAGACTGGACAATCGGGGATCAACTCCCTAACAAAGGCGGGCAATAGTCTGACATAATTTCTATACCGGTTGTGGGGCACACCAAGTTTCTATACCGGTTGTGGGGCACACCAAGTTTCTATACCGGTTGTGGGGCACACCAAGTTTCTATACCGGTTGTGGGGCACACCAAGTTTCTATACCGGTTGTGGGGCACACCAAGTTTCTAACCGGTTGTGGGGCACACCAAGTTTCCTATCCATTATTTACGTATTTTTCACACTGTAAAGAGGCCGGGGCGTGAAGCTGACAAGTCACCTCCAACTGGAATCTTAGAACCTTAACACGAAAGCCCACTCTCGCAGTAGACCATCCTCTTAAAATTTTAGTAACGAAGTACGGAATGGGCATATGAAAGGAGAAGCAAGAAACATGAAGTTGTGTGGTGATGGGTTTATGGACTTTATCCATCGCCCGAAGAGTAAAATATTAAAAATATTAAAAAATTAAAATCACAACGTTTCGGAAGCTGGCTTTGCTTCCGTCCTCATGTGGAGGGGAAGAAGAGAAGAACACCTACCCAGTTGGGCCCCTTAGACAGAGCTAACCTCCATCACTGGACTGTCTCTGCCTAAGGGGCCAAACTGAGTAGGTGTTCTTCTCTTCTCCCTCTCAATTCACCTGAGGACGGAAGCAGAGCCAGCTTCCGAAACGTCGTGACTTTAATTTTTAATATTTTACTCTTCGGACGATAGATAAAGTCCATAAAACCATCACGAAACAATATCATACACCATCGTCAAAACCTTTTAGAATTTATCTAAATATTAAATTGACTAAAAGTATAATGTTGAGATTGATATGGTGTGGGAGAGGAGGGTGGAATTTCACGAAATAACGTGGGATATATGAAATATTTCATTAACCCCACGGATGGGTCTCTTTGCTGAGACAATAACAGCCATTCGCAATGGAACACTCAGGCCATTACGCGCCTTGCAAAGAACAAGAAATTTGGCCTCAGTGTCAACAACAGGGAGTCTATCATACCTGTTTAGAGCCAGCGCAATTCCGTTAACACCGTCAATTATTTGTGATAAATTTTAATGTAATCCACTTAAGGCTAGATCCTCCAAGTGATCTCATGCTGTTAGGCTTCTCCTCTACAACTTCGTATGTATGATGTTCTGCATGCCATCTGCATAAACCGCCCATCACATTCATCCCGTTTAATCACCATAGAATTATTGCGTAAGAAGTGTAAATTACTACTCTCCTCATTATACAGTTTAATCCATCCTGCTGCTGTCACTTTCTTCCTCATCTGTCTTTCTTAGTCCTTCCCTCTTCTACCTACCTGTTCACAGCAGGTGTCGAGGTTGTTTTTATTTTCACTTGATCACACTCAAGCACACATCAGAGTCGGTAAGCCTCCTCTGGACGAGGGATCGGCCCGTCGCAGAGACCTCTACCTGACAACACAAACACTGTACAAGAGACAAACATCCATGCCCCCAGTGGGATTCGAACCCACGATCCCAGAAAGCGCTCGGCCGCAGACCTACGCCTTAGACCGCGCAGCCACTGGGATCGGCCTTTCTTTCTCATAACTTCAAATTTTCCAGTGTTTACCTTCGTACAAAATTGTACCAATCGCCTTAACGTGAAATAAATCTGCATTTTCTCAGAAAATGTAGAGAAACGAACTTTCTACTTTACGTGCCCTAGCCTCTGTGTATTCCTTCCTCTTTAGATATACATTACATAATTTGCGTAATGAGGCAAACGAACGTTCGTTTTCGCAACACACAAAAGTTTTTAAACATTATTTTCTTTTTACAAAGCACTCAACTTTGTAAATACTAATTTGAAGTGTACTTCAGACGATCCGTATGTCTCTAAAAATATCGAACTTTCTTAGAAATAGGAGGGAAACTGCTATACGTCTACCTGGCAAGTTCACAAAACTGCCGGGTTGTTCAAAACAAAACACTAAAATTTATTCCTTTATAAATCGAAAACTGACGTTCATTTTTAAGAAAGCCCGCTGTCATGAAACATACAACAAGGGAACGCGAAATTTCTCATACATGTCTCCTGCTTTTCTGTTTACGCCGCCTGGATCATTTCGCAAGGGCTTTTCGTTTGAATCAAGATCCTTCGCATGGTTCTGTTTCTTGCAAGAGAGCAAGGCGTCATGAGATCAGACCAACGAAGCAAACAGTTCAAAAGGAATATCTGAATACATGCACTAGACACGGCACTATGCGAGAGAATCTGTCGGAATTATATTTCTATCGATTCCTTCTTATTAATGCCCCCTTCAGAGATATGAGTCCCGAAAATCTACATCTGGATTTTGTAAGAATATAAAAACGCCTGGCTTTTTTTTTAGTGGTGCAGGGCCCCGCAGCAGACGCTACGGACGCACCGCAGCCATGAGGCTTATTGTGCAACCCTATGATGAAGATGATGATGATGATTATTATTATTTTTTGTCCTTTTCCTAGCAATGGAGCACCGGTGGAATGAAATTGACAGGGGAAAACCGAAGTACTCGGGGAAAACCCTGTCCCAGTGCCACTTTGTCCACCACAAATCCCACATGGACTGACCCAGGATCAAACCCGGGCCTCCGCCGTGGAAGGCCGGCGGTTAACCGCCTGAACCATGGCACGGCCGTAAAACGCCTGGTTATTATCTGGTTTGCTGTTTGCCATTCATGGGTGTGATACATGGTATTACTGAGCAAATGCCACACATAAGAACATCGTCATCGTGCTGTACTCTGTCCAGGTCCATTGCCTCTTCCAAAGCGAGTTCTCCACAGAGTGCGATCTAGTGCTTCCTCTTTCAATTTCCAGTAAACTCTCTTCTCCTTAACCCTTTAAAGACGAAGCGCATCTGTTTTATATAAGGACTCAGTGCGTACCGCGCTGTAAACACTGTCCACCTCGGTTATAAAAACCTATCTCTTAATGTTTTATAAGGCAAAAGTTGCTGTTTGTTCTGAGATCCGTACAAAACACATAAAAGCAATGTGGGCACCACGTAGAATTTTTTAATGTTAAACCTGGTGGTACGTAAAGTTACCGCTAGGCTTTAAAAGGTTAATATCATCCACTAGCTGCTTACGTCTTCTTCCTCGTCTTACCGTCATTTCTATCCCTCCCTCTATCTTTCCTTCTATAACGTGTTTGAGCAGGCAGTCCCGACGTAAGATGTGACCAAGTCAATCAGCCTTCCTTCTTTTATTGTATGAAGAACACTCACTTTCTCCTTGTCTCTACGTAACACTTCATTTTTTCACATGATCAGTCCAACCCATCTTTCCCATCATTCTCCATCACCACATTTCAACACTCTCGGCTTAAAAAAATGAGACATTTGCATGAGGATTTTATGGTTTTTCTAAATCCCGCCATAAAACTTCTGACCTTCATTACGATACGTCTTCCTCATGTTCGTATTTCGTCGTTCATTCCTAAACCTTCCAATGGACTACTCGGTATAAACCGTCCAACCGCGTAAGAAATCGTCAAATGAAGTTTCATCTAATAAGCACTCACGTTATCATACTCAAAAGAAATAACCATACAAAATACACTTCATATCAGTGCGCTTCACTGCAAACAGCAATATGAAACACAATTAAGTAACAGGAACGGAACAAGAGCTTTAGAAAGATGAACCAAACTCGCCAGTAGCATGTAGAGTTCGCAGTGAAATTCCACAGAGTACAGGCCAAATAGTTTAACTAGAAGGAGAAACAATTTCCATTTTAAACTTTCTCCGAGCGGATGGCATGTTAATCTATTCGTAACTGTTCTCACAAGAAAGCACAGTTCCGTAACGTCGACATTTATAAAAGCAGTAAAGAATGTGAAGCTTATCACGGAGCTCTCAAATACAAAATTTCGTCAAAATCCGTCCAGCAGTTCTCGAGTTTAAGCATTTGATAACGTAAACATAATACATAGTTTATACGTTTCTTATTTACATGGCAGGTCTTATGATAGTACATAGTCCTCTGACTTCGATATTTCTGAAAATACAGGATACGTTACGTAACTGTACAGCATTTTCAGGGATGGAGAGGGAGACATGATTTTTCTCTATAAGAATTCAGTTTTGCACATCGTGCAAATAAAGGGTAAAAACTAAAAGGAAAAACTGTGAGAAGAAAGAAAGATAAATGGATAAATCCTTCAAAAAAACCAATTTGTGCCTAAACTCTTTGAAACACATTTTATTGCCTTCTTCCTTTTCTTTTTCCTCTGCTTCTTGTTCGACACACGGAATTCATTCATCATCTTTGTCTTTATATACTTCTAGTACAGACACCGCACGCGGTTCGACTGGGCAGATTGACCTCTAATTGATATCAGATTGGGCCCTGGGATGGAAACCCCATTACCAGACAATAGTGAGCAAGGCAAGTACGTAGATCCCAGTTGGGAGTCGCCTATGGGAATCTGCAGCCCTGCACCACAATGGAACCGTCTCCTCTGTAATCATCCCGTCCACGGAAATCTTCATCAGTGGCGGATAGCAGAGGCTGTCTAAGTCTATAAGACTATAAGAAAAAACAGCTTGAAGAAATTATTGTACCACGCTGTCCATATCGAAGAATACAACAGTAGAATAATGATTAACCTTTTAAAGCCTAGCGGTAACTTTACGTACCACCAGGTTTAACATTAAAAAATTCTACGTGGTGCCCACATTGCGTTTATGTGTTTTGTACGGATCTCAGAACAAACAGCAACTTTTGCCTTATAAAACATTAAGAGACTGGTTTTTATAACCGAAGTGGAGAGTGTTTACAGCGCGGTACGCACTGAGTCCTTATATAAAACAGATACGCTTCCTCTTTAAAGGGTTAATTTAACCTTTTAAAGCCTAGCGGTAACTTTACATACCACCAGGTTTAACATTAAAAAATTCTACGTGGTGCCCACATTGCGTTTATGCGTTTTGTACGGATCTCAGAACAAACAGCAACTTTTGCCTTATAAAACATTAAGAGACTGGTTTTTATAACCGAAGTGGAGAGTGTTTACAGCGCGGTACGCACTGAGTCCTTATATAAAACAGATACGCTTCGTCTTTAAAGGGTTAAGCCTTGGTCAACACGATCTAACAATAACCTCCCACCTGTTATCATGTGATGTTTCATTTAAACACACACACACAACAGTCGCTGAACTGAAGTGAGGTCATTTTATAGCTTCGCATGACCAAAACTAATAACACTGACAATGCGCATATAACATAACACTGTGACGCGTTCGCGTAATGTTTATACCTCCTCAGCCATCCTAAGAACACGATAAAATTTCACTCGAAGACAGCGCTTTTACGGTCATTTCATTACGCTACCAACAACAAAAGCGTGTAGCAGAATCGCCAAGTTATGGCACTCCGATGTGTCAGCAGCTTATCGTACGAGAGTATTGGGAGTGGTAGGGCGGGCAGATGAGGGGCGGAGAATGTGAGTGCAGCGTGTCACCTCTCTTTCTAAAAACATACATTTTTTCTTACGTTCTCATATCGTGTCTTCAGGAGTCGTACTATGACGGAAGCATTCCACAACCATCTGCATGGTTTCCTATTTTAGACAGGGCCACAGTGCTGTACCAGTATTCTAAGCGGGGCAATGTTTTTGTTTGGCTAATAGCTGGCAACGCTGAACGATCTCCACTCTGTAACTGCTTGTAACCAACTAACCCGACAGCCCTCTAGTACCGCTTGCGGACGATACCAAGTGGAGAGACTACAATCAGTCGTTTGCGCAGTGCCATCAGTTCGCATCCAACCCCTACTTAGGGTCCTCATGTGAAGTGTCCGATATTTTTGCCCAACTTTAACGAAACTTGGGTTTTATGGACAGATTTTCATTTAAGTCCCTCGTATAAAACTTCACGAAATTCCTGTAACATTCATATATATATATATATTTACACACTCGCGCGCGCGCGCGCGCGCGCGCGTGTGTGTGTGTGTGTGTGTGAGTGAGTGAGTGAGTGAGTGAGTGAGTGAGTGTAGAAAAGGGAGGGAGCCCTCTACATTCATAACGGCTTTACGTCTCTCACACCTTAATCAAGTAATCCTGGCCACTGAGTTTCTCATCTACGGTAAACGTTCATTTCTAAATCCAACCAATCACACGTGACGACATGACCAGCAGACACCAAACATATTTACAGCAGTTCTACCATTTTATTACGGACAAACAAACTGCTGGCCGCATTCTAAGCATTCCGCCACTGCACGCCTGTCTTAGCCACACTGAAAAAGTTCAAATAGATGTACACTCTAGACTGCGCTATGGCGCCCCGAAACAGCAGCACCGCAATGTTTTGCTCTAAAACACCTTTCGATATTTCTGTTACACACCTTACATACAGAATGGTAATGATGCAGTGTAAATGTGTTTTGTGTGTTATGTATTTACATTTCCTTCTTCTTTTATAAGTTCTTTCTTATGAGATTTATCTCTTTTTCTTCATCCTCCTATGTTCATCACTTTTTTTATTCAGTTCTTTCATTCTTTCTCAGTTCCCCTTTAAATTCGCATTTTATTCGTTTCGTTTTTTTTCTTTCATACTCTCTTTTCTTCTCTCGTTACCTTATTCCTTTTTCCGTTTATACTTAAATTCTCCTTTTTGTTGTTTCTCTCTCCATTCATTTTGCCCCTTGTTTCATTCCTTTTCCTTACTTCCAAACCGCGCTTCTGTGAGGCAGAGTTAGACTTCTAAAGAATAAAAAAAAACCGATAAACTCAAATTTATATCAAGACTGGATCAACGCTGAGAATACACAGATGTTTCAGACGATCCGTACGAAGCATTCAGCACCTCAGGTGTGGCCCACTTCAATATACACACGCCAGCTTTTCGGATATGCCACCAATTAAACATTTGGCTGCAGTTCATTCATCCGTACAATTAACAGAACATTTCAATAATTCACTAGTGGGGATTCCGAATAGGAACGCTACATGAAGATGTAATTGATTGCTCGGTTGTTTGGGGGGCATATAATCTGTACATTCATTACGATAAACAACCGCCATACCACTCGGTGCCTAATGCAGCTGCGTATTCATTACGCTGCTAGTAGCCCACAGGTTTGGAATCATGATATTGCTAAATTCCTTTAGAATGTAAATTGGAGAGTAACACAACATGAGGGAACTATATTGGTTTATCCGTCTACAGCTAAATTTCCGGGTCAGACATGTTGTGACGTTTCAGTTTATGTTTTTTTTGTCTACACGGGAACTGGTAAGCATGGAGTCTATTGACAAAACAATTTTTACACACCTGAATCTTTTTTCCCTCCCGTGGAAATGAACATCACCAAAATTACCTACACATAATGCAGGAGTTTCCAATCCAATTTACATCAAGTATACAAAATATTTTGATATACAGTTACACTCATGACGCTCTGTATATTACAGCAATACCGACAACTCCAACATACGTTTCAGTACCCTCTGTTGATGACACTCTCTGTTCCTATTCGTAACTGCACCTCTGCCATCTAAAGATACCACTTCAAAACTCACATATACCGGAAAGCCCAACGCATCTGCTCGTATGTTATGGTCGTATTCGTAAATATTTTATAACACAGGCTTGCCAACCTGGCGTAAACAATGACAGATCAGGCGTTGTATATAGGCAAACTAAGGTGAAATTCACCATATAACATTCCATAAAGAAGTAAAGAGGGAGCAGAGGTGTAGTGTTCTACCTTTTCTTTAACTTCAGCGCTACACGTGGGTGTGTGTTCGACGCACGACACCCCCTCCTATGGAAAACAGCAAAGGTACCTTTGCACAGGCAGCTGGGTGCCCCATGGGGCCAGTCTTGACGTCGCGCCAATCGGGGTCCAGACTAGGGACTGTCCACCCCGTAGTCAGTTGCTATACAGACTGAGCTAACCTGGCCACCTGTTGTATATATAGTCCTACTGCATAACAAAGTGTCATGACGTTACGTTCTTAGCGTTCTATTTCAATTTCGCGCGAGTGTACTGATTGAGGAATTTAAGCTGTAGGTATCTGTACGGATACAACGACACCAACATACCGACAGGGAGAGAAAAATAATTTGGCTAATGACTGTTCAGGTTAATCAACGTTTCAGGGTACAGGCAGTTGTGGTTCAGCGCGCTAACGGTCGTTATGGAAACGACAGAAGTGGTTAGCACTGCAACGGCCATATTGGCTTCGTTACCTACTGCATACTGTACTCAACAGCTCCTCTCTTGACACGTGTTTGCATGCAAAACAACGTACACGCCGTATATACAAGACCACATCACCTTTCGCATTTTCACACTATTAACCCTTTAAAGACGAAGCGTATCTGTTTTGTATAAGGACTCAGTGCGTACCGCACTGTAAACACTCTCCACTTCGGTTATAAAAGCCAGTCTCTTAATGTTTTATAAGGCAAAAGTTGCTGTTTGTTCTGAGATCCACACAAAACACATAAACGCAATGTGGGCACCACGTAGAATTTTTTAATGTTAAACCTGGTCGTATGTAAAGTTACCGCTAGGCTTTAAACGGTTAAGAATATCACCGTGAATCTAATGAGAATTGGGTGCATTTGTTGTTTAATATTACATAAACTGAATGAAGTCATTTGACGCACAGAATTATCGTCAAGTGCGTCACGACATAAAGGATGACGTCGCCGTTAACTATGCATATTACCAAAAAGCGGACAGAAACTAGACGTAAATTTTCGACTGAATATCACAGACATTTAGATGGAAGGAGGACGTAAATTGAATTTGCTGAAAAATAACTGGAAATTTAATACAAAAATAAAGTCTTTGGGTTCGGTTGGGGAGTTGTGGATGGGGAAATGCTCCTTTAGACTACTCGACGAAAGGGGCGGTAACTTTCATCGACGACATTTTGTAACTAGCTCATTCGATGAAAAAGTATAGCAGAGCGGAGAGCACGGTGAACATAAAAGAGTGACATAATAAAAACAACGTTAAAAGAGACTCTTCAAGAGAGAGAGAATAACAGTTGGTAAAGCACGAATGGCCGTGTTCTTTGACACCGTTTCAGAAGGTTGGAAAATAAACGCAAGAAACTAAACATTAAAATTGCTGAAATGTGGAACTTTCGTTCTTCTGAAACGTGACGCCACGTAGGTTGATTAGACGTGTAGCTAGGGTTTCCATGATGAGGACAGAAATAACATTTCTGCCCTGATAATGGAAACAGTATTGTCTTTCTAAACGCTGTTGCCTTTCAAAGCGTATCAAATTCACATCCCACATACACCGACACTTTCATATCTACCGCCGTTACAACACCATGTTTGAAGTTGCTACCATGATTTTGGAAATCGGCAGCCAAAATTGCACTAACGAACTAACGAACGAAAGAACGAAAGAACGAATGAACGAACGAACGAACGAACCAACCAACCAACCAACCAACTAACTAACTAACTAACTAACTAACTAACTAACTAACTAATTAACTAACTAACTAACTAACTAACTAACTAACTAACTAACTAACTCCACGGAGCAGAGGCCTTCTTGACAAGCTAACAGTTTCTCAGCTAGTCAAGAAATTCCCCACATTTATGGAACCCGGAGGTTCATTACCGCATTCACAAGAGCCCGCCACCTGTCCCTATCCTGAGCCAGCTCAATCCAGTCCATGCCCCCATCACACTTCTTGAAGATCCATTTTAATATTATCCTCCCATCTACGCCTGGGTCTCCCAAGTGGTCGCCTTCCCTCAGGTCTCACCACAGCCAAAATTACACACGGCTGACATAAAGTCAAGAACGAGAATATTAGCAAGGACTTACAAAATACGAAAACGACGTAAAAGATTCATAAATATATAGATAAAATTTATGAATACGGGGGAGGATTTCGTGAGAACGCAACCTCCAAGTTTAGTGCGATTAAGTCTGCAAAAACAGACGCGTGAAAGGTAAACTTTTTCCTGCGCACACAGTGAAAGCACATGACAGAATGGAGGTACTGCTCCATTAAATCTTAACCTCGGCACTAGATGAAACGATGAGGGCTCAGCTTCTCACCCCGGCCACTTTATCCCTGAGAAAGAGTCCCCGGTAACCACTGCACAGTGGACTGGGTAGGCCCCACAACCAAACCGGACGCAGTGGAAATGGTGATTTTGAATCAAATAAATAAACAACAATGTTAACGTTTGGTGGAAATTGAAGGGGGGGGGGGGGGGGGGGGGGGGACTGTGTAGTCCATAAGGGAACTTGGTTCTTGAGATGCAAGACGCGGAAAGGAGGGTACAAAAAAAAAAGCAGGCTGGCTGAAGAAGACGAAAGGCGATCCGATCCACTGAGGGTTATCCCCTGCTTCAGCCATAATGCTGTTGGTGAAACACGGACCGGAAATTGGGTTTTCGCGCGACGAAATGGAATGATAGGAAAAGAGGGGACTATGACGCGTCCCAGAGGGATAAAAGCGGTCAGAAGGTATACAAGATGGGCAATTACCAATCTGAAAAAAAATCTGTAAGTTTCGGTTCTCAGGGGATTTTAATGCGGTCAGAAAATAGAACGCTGCCGCCTGTCATTCAATCCTGTCACAGCTGATTCTGATAATGACTCTTGCTAGCAACGAAGAACATTCAGGATTGTATCCCTGATTTTGTGGAAAAATTGAAAGTGCTTTCAAGCTTCAAGACAACGGCAAGAAACAGGAAAGAAGTTAAGCAAAATAAATGAGGTCACGCGGAAGCAAGAAAATATACCTGATTATGGGATATAGAATTATATGTTAGTAACAGTTCATAAAATCCCGGTGGCCGTACGGTCTAAGGCGTCGGTCAGCGGCTGATCGATTCATGGGATCGCGGGTTCGAATCCCACTGAGGGCATGGATATTCGTCTCTGGCGTTTGTTGTGTGTTGTGAAGGTAGCGGCCTCTGCGACAGGCTGATCACTTGTCCAGAAGAGTCCCACCGAGTGTGGTGTGTGTGTCTAATTGTATGTGATCTAGAAACCTTAACAAAGAGACGGTATAAGCCTCAGTTGGGTTATTACACCACAGAAAAAATAATAAACCTAAATTAACCCTTTAAAGACGAAGCTTATGTGTTTTATATTAGGACTTAGTGCGTACCGCGCTGTAAACACTCTCCACTTCGGTTATAAAAACCAATCTCTTGATGTTTTATAAGGCAAAAGTTGCTGTTTGTTCTGAGATCCGTACAAAACACATAAACGCAATGTGGGCACCACATAGAATTTTTTAATGTTAAACCTGGTGGTACGTAAAGTTACCGCTAGGCTTTAAAAGGTTAAGATAAATTCCTCACATATTATTTGTATGAATTCCATTAAAACGATAGGCATATCGAATTTCAAAAAAGGTACAATGGTAACTTTCATGGTTAAATATTATTTATCCTGCATAAAGCAGTCCAATACCAGTGACTTCAAACAAGGGATATGGTACAATATATTCACGGTGGCAGAGGGTTATGGAGGTAAAGGTCAAGGTAAAGCAGTCCCATTACAGGTCTGGACAGGCCCACAGGGTTCCAGGAGGTTGAGGCTCCCAGATTTCTAGATAATCGGCACTTGAAGGTGGTAAGGTTGTCAGCCCTACGTACCGGCCGTCTTTACCCCCCAGAAAATATTCCTGGTACTCATTTCTGTTAGAGGCTGAGTCGACCCCAGGGCCATAGTGCGGCCGGAAGGATTGTGTCAATGAAAAATTCCAATGACACCATCGGGAATCGAACCCGCGACCTTCCGGTTTGTAGCGCAGTGCATAGAGGTGAAGTTAGTTTCTACCAAATACATCATGAGAAGGGACTACGTGAGGACCATTCAACACTTGTGCTGCCTAACTGTATTCAATTCCAAGGGTACGTAATCAGGTGCCCTGTCATAATAAACAAACCATCACTAAGAGAAATTTCAGGTTCCCACAGCGGTGTTGATGAAGATTCTAGTGTCTTGGCAGACCGGCTGTGTTGACTGATAAATATGAATGATGTTTCGGGGAACTGTGGTCTCTCCATCTTCAGGGATCAAACAGTCAAAAAAAGGTACGCCGATTCCTACACCTCTTATTAAAGCCCTGAACGTACTGAACTGCCTAATCTTTCCAATTAGGCAGCACGCACTCCCGATTACGCGTGGCCATTATAAATTAAACAAAACAAACTGACCAATTTACATACCCTTACTTATTTGTATTTAATTTTTTTCAAAGTTACTATAAAATGTACAGTTGTGGGATTTGAGTTTCTCAAGATTGTGATACGGAATTTTACAGCGCTGCGGGACATGACGTCGTGTATTCTTGACGCGATGATAAATCCAGCAGGTTCATCCTAATCTTGAACAAAACGCTACCCGACTGTACGGCGGCACATATAGAAAACAGCTTCCTACCCTTCCACCTGCATGTACAATCGAACCCGCTTATAACGACATCGGTTTATAGGACATCTTGTACAAAACGTCACATGTTCTCTGGTACCAATTAATTCCTCACTGTTAAACATAACATTATATTCCTCGGTTATAACAATGCTCGTTTATAACGGCACAAAATATTCAGTCCCTCTTACGACGTTATAACCGAGTTCGAATGTAATTTCTTTCTGAATAAAGACACGCTTACTCCACGGCATTGTGTGTGTGTGTATGTGTGTGGGTGTGTGTGTGTGTGTGTGTGTGTGTGTGTGTGTGTGTGTGTGTGTGTTTTGGTGGGTGGGTCTGTCTGTCTGCCACTCTGTGCCCGGAATCATTCCAACCAAAATATTTTCTAACTCTTGGCATGTTGCTTTGATATTTTGTAGTTTATTTATGTACAAAGAAACTTTTGTCCACAAAATATAAACGCATACTTACGCAACAATAAACAGCAAACATATTTTCCTACCTTCGCACGTACGGATACGAACTACCATAGAGTGGTTACTATTTACAATTCTGACGTCAGACTTGGAAGTGCCGTAGAGAATTCTACTACGGGTAGATTGAAAGTGGAAGTGGTACGACGTCACATGTTCCCAATGCGTGAGTTACGAGTTTCTGAAAAATTGCGTGGAACAAATGTGGCCACAATATAATGCAGACAGGATAGGGTCTTGGTCACTGATAGTGCGTGAAGGGTGGGAACAAATTTCGATTTATTTGTTCGAAGGAAGTAAACTCCGCTGACCCAGATACGGTCTCCCAGACTCGGCAGTGTTTCGCACAGATAGCGTTAGGGTCGGAACAATGAATGACTCACACTCCCGCAGCTGGGGACCTACCGACTGGACAGAGTGTGTCTGACAGTAACGGATTTGTTCGCCAAGCCTCAGACTTTTAAAGATGAAATAACGTCATACATTAACTTACAAAAGAATTAATAGAATACTACCTTTAACAAGCTAGACAATTATCCAAGTAAGAGAAAAATAGAACGATTTGAACATTATACAGTGAACCGGATGGCCAGAAATTTATTAGGAAGTCATAATAAGCTGTCACCAAGCGCCGTTCTCAGCGAGTTAAATTCAGTCATCGTATTTTTTGGTTTTCTAAATGGACGATTTCCTTGACCTGAAACAAAGTGAGGTCTGGCCCCATAATTATCGAAATATGAATTCAGCACAGACCAACAGTTCCAAGAAAGGAGTGTAAAAGTCACGTGCAAGCTACAGGCAGAATTATTAGAGGAGTCGGGGTTCGATTGATGGTAGAGGCAACGGTTCTATCTCCTCTAACGTCCAGACAAGATCTCGGACCCAAACATCCTTCTGTACAATTGGCAGCGTGGGGTTCCTCCCTGGGAGCAAAGCTTTCGGGGCGTGGAGCTCTACCTCCACAGCCCCACATAATTTCATGGCTTGGCAATTAATTGTTCAAATATACAACATTACCTTTTACACATCGTCCCGAAAATTCATATAAACTATATTTAAAAACTGTATCAAAATTTAAGTTTGTTTTCGGAACACAAAAAATATGTATTTATACATATCTTATGTCTAATCATAGACTACGTACACAACGTACATACATACATACATACATACATATACATAATACATACATACAAACACACACACACACACACATACATACATACATACATACATACATACATACATATACATACATACATACATACGAACACCCACACACACATACATACATACATACATACATACGTACATACATACATACATACAAACACACAAATACATACATACATACATACATTACATACATACATACATACATACATACATACATACATACATACATACATACATACATACATACGTACATACATACATACATAAATACATACATATATACATACATCACTTCAAACCCTACTGACTTGTGTTACTTAGAGACATTATGTCTTCAAATTGGTCGCTGAAATTGCGTGACAGCCAAAACGCCCATGCGTCCACCTATACATTCACCGCGTTATAACGAATTCGCTTTAATGAAACAAGCGCAATAGCAGAACTGACTGTATATAAAGATGTAACGATAACAGGGAAACAAAAAAGGAATTAGAAAGAAAGAAAGAGAGAAAGAGAGAAAGAAAGAAAGAAAGAAACAAACAAAGAAACAAAGAAAGAAAGAAACAGAGCAGCAATCACAAGAGATACAAAGAAGAACAGAACAGAGAAACTCAGAAACTGAGGAATGAAGAATGATGTAAGAAAATGAAGGATAAAAATAACACGAATTATTTAAAGCGGGATACAGACATGGAACAAAAGGAAGGAGGGATAAAGTTAAGGGGAAACAAAGAATAAAGTACTGCGAAGGAGACGGTAAAAGCAAAGATATGAAGAACAACAGGGCGCTAGGTACTTAAAAATAAATAATGCGGAACGAATAATAGAAGAATAAAAAGTAAGAAAAAACTTCCTTAGCAACAAACTTGAACAGAAAATCTCAAAATAAGCCCACGTAATTTGAGAATTTTGAGCTCGAAAGGCTAATCCTCTAAGCCTCTTCGCCCGCCACTATGTCAGCGAGGTTATAAACGATTGGGATTGCTCTGGCTGGCGGTAGATAAGAGACTGGGAGAATTTTTCTATAGCCGTGGTTATGCCAGCATTTTACAGAGTAAAGCAGGTCAAGTATGGCGGCGTTGCACGTCCAATTAGCTATGTCACACGCCTACATGCGGCGCATTCAAAGCATCATTTATCTTCTATCCAATGCCTCTCGTTCGTTCTGACTCAACCTGTCGATCACAGGCTACAGAAGCCATCTGCAGTAACACAACACTGCAAACGGCGTAACAGTTGACGTGTTACACACAATTTTACAAGAACGTATGTTTTTCGATTTTCAGCACGCCATACGGTTATACGGTAAACACATAAATACAATTTAATTTAAACACATGCCAAATGCGCTGCCTTCCCTGCGTCGATTTTTATGCTCGCTAACATTATATCGGATGCCTTACAACAAACCCCACCAAGATCGACCAATAAATGAGGAAACACGAATATAAATCAATTTACGCTACACCGTGGGGCAAGGTTTCCACTGAGCCAGTTTTCATAGACCTAACAACAACAACAACAACAACAACAACAACAACAACAACAACAACACAACGTTTTACAGATTTTTCCTACGCCACATTTTTTCGCAATCAGACAAAGAATTTAGAAAATAAAGGCAAAGCTTTGTTGGTGCCGTAAGCAAACTACTTTTCACTGCGCCGTCTTTCATGAAAGCATATTTGCTGGGAAACTTCTTGTAAAGAACGTCTACACCAAATTTCATGAAAATCCATAAAATTACTTAGTTGCTAATGGTAAGTGGCGGTTGAACGGATGGGGTCTCCATATAAAGCGTCATGTTTCGCAACTCGTAAATAAAGCCTAACACTGAGGTACTGGCCCACATTAAAGACCGTGCAAGCGTATTAACACTAAAGACGAAGCAGAGCTGATTTATATAAGGACTCAGTGCGTACCGCGCTGTAAACACTCTCCACTTCGGTTATAAAAACCAGTCTCTTAATATTTTATAAGGCAAAAGTTGCTGTTTGTTCTGAGATCCGTACAAAACACATAAACGCAATGTGGGCACCACGTAGAATTTTTTAACCCTTTAAAGACGAAGCGTATCTGTTTTATATAAGGACTCAGTGCGTACCGCGCTGTAAACACTGTCCACTTCGGTTATAAAAACCAGTCTCTTAAGGTTTTATAAGGCAAAAGTTGCTGTTTGTTCTGAGATCCGTACAAAACACATAAACGCAATGTGGGCACCACGTAGAATTTTTTAACCCTTTAAAGACGAAGCGTATCTGTTTTATATAAGGACTCAGTGCGTACCGCGCTGTAAACACTGTCCACTTCGGTTATAAAAACCAGTCTCTTAAGGTTTTATAAGGCAAAAGTTGCTGTTTGTTCTGAGATCCGTACAAAACACATAAACGCAATGTGGGCACCACGTAGAATTTTTTAACCCTTTAAAGACGAAGCGTATCTGTTTTATATAAGGACTCAGTGCGTACCGCGCTGTAAACACTCTCCACTTCGGTTATAAAAACCAGTCTCTTAATGTTTTATAAGGCAAAAGTTGCTGTTTGTTCTGAGATCCGTACAAAACACATAAACGCAATGTGGGCACCACGTAGAATTTTTTAATGTTAAACCTGGCGGTACGTAAAGTTACCGCTAGGCTTTAAAAGGTTAAACCGATATATGGCAGTCTTGGTTAGGGTAAAGACAGAACATCTCAGAAGCTGTATCTGTTTTCGACATCACTTAACAGAATCAAACCTGCTCTGAATCACGATCCATTCCATCAAGAATCGTACAGCATATCATCATCGTCATCATCATAATCATAATCATCATAATCTAGTCTGACCTCTCTACCTACTCACTGCAAGCTGTTCACGGTTACTGTTGCACCTGATCACACTCAATGACACACACACACACACACACACACACACACACACACTATAGGACTCCTCTGGACGAGGGATCGGCCCGTCGCAGAGACTTCTACCTGTAGAATACACAACATTCACGACAGACAAACATCCATGCCCCCGGCGGCATTCGAACCCGCAATCCCAGCAAGCGAGCAGCCGCCCACCCACGCCGTTGACCACCCGGCCACTGGGAACTGCAATTATGATGATGATGATTATTATTATTATTATTATTATTATTATTATTATAATATTTGTCATAGCCATGGCATTCTCTCATATTGCGTGTAAACTAGACTGAAGTCGTGCTACAAATAACAGTGACGTTAACCAACTAACCACTGACGTACCTGACGTAAAGACAGACAAACTAACTCAATAACTAGCTAAATGTATGGAGCAGAGTCCTTCTTGAGCAACTATCAGCTCTTCATTCAGTCAACAAATTCCCTGTATGTTACGGAAGGGAAAGTTCACCGCCTTGTTCAAAACAGCCACTTCTCCAACGGACTAACCGGGTCGGCACTACCGGATACGGCATACAGTATCCCACAGAAGGTGACTTCAATTCGATATAAGGTAGAACTGGTTACAGAATACAACTATTTTCAATCTATACAGACAAACACAACAAAACACCCTGTTTCTTGATTTTATTGCTGTTTTACCACATGTTTCGGCCGTAGAAGGCGACCGTCATACGGTAGGAATACACAACTGTAAAGGGAAACAAGTATTAAGGCGGACGCCAAGCTTTTTACACTAAAACGGAAAATTAAAAAAAACAGAAACTGTAAGCACAGAGGAACAGCTCTGGAACGTTTGCTCTGTTACTGGACTTTTTGATACTGTATTATAAATTGTGTATCTTGTTAGTACCAGCGAAAACACTAGCAAATTAACTTCATAGACTTTAATATGTTCCATGTCCGTGCACTATATTATACAAAAACACTAATCACCAACAAATGCACAAAGAGAGTTTTATCATCAATCGTAACACACTCCTACATGTTTCGACCCTGCTGGGTCATCTTCAGGGAGAACTTTTCTTTACCGTTACACTAAGGTTACACTTTATAGCTGAGTGAGAATGTGCTGTTGACTGTGTACTGGAGGCGTGAACTCTCTGCGGTCCCGGCCTGCAGGCCGATAATGTAATGATAACGAAAAGTTCTTCCTGAAGATGACCCAGCAGGGTCGAAATATTTAGGAGTGTGTTACGATTGATGATAAAACTCTCTTTGTGCATTTGTTAGTGATTAGTGTTTTTTTAACTTGACAGACTTTTTCACGTTTTATACAATAAACACAAGTGACTGAAATCGTACAAAGTGTAAAGAAACAAAATACTTCGTTTTTTCTCGTGTGTTTTCGGAACACCGACGTTGATTGTTGATTGTACAGATTCATAAATGTAAGCACAGCAAACAGGTATAGAACATTCGTTCAGTAGTGTTCCAATTATCTCGAAAAAAAAACATTAAAAATAGACTGCATGTTTCTTTTTCTCTTCAGTGTTTGTTCAGAACTCTTTTCGCTTGGCTAAATATTTGGTTGGTTATGTTCGGAACGCGTGAAGACAAGTCCGCAGGTCCTGTCTTAAAGTGGTTACTGAAGTTCTCTGATCTAAATTAAAGCCCACATGGTTACACAATTTTTCGTAACAACCTCCATAAATTTAACACTACCTTTTAAAGCCTAGCGGTAACTTTACGTACCATCAGGTTTAACATTAAAAAATTCTACGTGGTGCCCACATTGCGTTTATGTGTTTTGTACGGATCTCAGAACAAACAGCAACTTTTGCCTTATAAAACATTAAGAGATTGGTTTTTATAACCGAAGTGGAGAGTGTTTACAGCGCGGTACGCACTGAGTCCTTATATAAAACAGACAGGCTTCGTCTTTAAAGGGTTATGTATTTCCGTAAACTCCGTAACGCTGCGAGATGTGAGTCTAGTGAATGACACTGGACAGCCTGGTAGGAAATTCGTAATTCCGGAGAGACCCGCTACCTCCAGTTCCTACGTAAAATAAAGACGCAGCAAGTTCCTCCGAAACGTCGGTAAATATCTCTCATATATTATAGGCCTACGATGTTAGATTCCAGGTGTCAATCATTTTTGTTTTCAGATTTTCGCGGTACGTGTTACTCACACAACGAGCCTCCGGATTTTTACATGGTTTAGTACAACGAATTTGTTTCGGTCGTTTCGCAGGAGCTTGCTGCCTCCATCTTCAAGGAAACAGAATTCTGCTCATGTGGATGCTGCAATGATTGAGAGGACTGAATGGTTGAACTAATCCTGTATAAATTGCGTGGTTCGGTTTCTAATTCAGTTCAGCAGACAAAATAAATTTATTCATTTAGAAGAAAAAGGAGCACGTTTCTCCGAAACATCGGAACAACCTTATTGTATTACATAGCTTAGAAACTATGCCATCATTTCAGTAAACCTTCTGTCAAACTTCATAAAAATTACATTACCATTTCTTGTGTTGTTTTGTGTATTGACACAGACGCAGAAAAACGGACTCAGTAATTATAACAGACCCTCCTGAAACATGCAAACGCGTCCAATAACAAGTCCGTAACTGCGACCGAACTGTCAAATATATAACGACAAAACGTTTCATCCAGGGAAAGTTTGTTAGAATGTTGTTAGGCACATTTGTCCCTCATGGTGATATAAGGCAGTGACTTAGGTTTCTTTTACTTGCCACAACGCGGCAGCACTTTGCTCAGCCCCAAAGGATCACATCCGCGCAATAAATCTAAGAGGATAAATGTGGTATAAACCGAAGGGTTTATCTCTGAAGTTGCATAGCGTCTAGTTGCTGTTGCTAGCACAGTGGCTGGACTAAATCAAGACTTTGAATTCTTGACGAAAGCATTTCGTGTATTTGCTGCCAATCTGTGTGGCAGAACGCACGAAGTAATGCCAGTCATGAAAAACACAGACACACCACAGTATATATATATTCTTTTTTTGCACATTAAGTCATTTACTCTACGGTTGTGCAAATATACTACATGTTTCGGCTCGGCCAAGCCATCACCAGGTACATGCATAAATGTTAAACCTCAGATCCTTAACATTTTAAAGCCTAGCGGTAACTTTACATACGACCAGGTTTAACAGTAAAAAATTCTACGTGGTGCCCACATTGCGTTTATGTGTTTTGTACGGATCTCAGAACAAACAGCAACTTTTGCCTTATAAAATATTAAGAGATTGGTTTTTATAACCGAAGTGGAGAGTGTTTACAGCGCGGTACGCACTGAGTCCTTATATAAAACAGATACGCTTCGTCTTTAAAGGGTTAATTACACAATATAAATTAGCGTAAAAATAGTAAAAAAGCATTAGTGAAACTTCACCAGTTCACTGTTTTTGACTGTAAAACCGTTCTAGGGAAACTGGTGTAACTTAACCCTAAGCTAGTACAGTTATTGATCCAGCATCCATCCATATATCTTTTTTTTCGTAGAATAACAGAATTTTACGGAAAAAAATCCAGGTATTGTGTGGTATATATATATATATATACGTACATACTCTGGTGTGTCAGACTGCATTTGTCATTACTGGCACTGAAATAACACACCGGGATGACCCGAGTTAAGACGTGAAATAATGTTTTATACGAGTACACAAGTTTTGAGGCTACAGCAGATGTTGCACACCGGTGATCCTTCTGTAGGGGCTGCAAAAATTGCGGGCACCTGTCCACCCGGGAGACTAAATTTGCTATGGTTCGTCCCTATATTTTAAGCAAAATTGTTGTATTTTTTCTCTCTTACATACAAATATGTGCGTATCAGTTCAGGCGCACTCAGCACAAAACGCCAGGTAACAGTTTTTTTTAGTGGTGAAGGGCCCCGCAGCAGACGCTACGGACGCACCGCAGCCTTGAGGCTTATTGTGCAACCCTATGATGAAGATGATGATGATGATTATTATTATTTTTTGTCGTATGATGGAGATGATGATGATGATGACTATTATTATTTTTTGTCCTTTTCCTATTAATGGAGCACCGGTGGAATGAAACTGACAGGGGAAAACCTGTCCGAGTGCCACTTTGTCCACCACAAATCCCACATGGACCCCGACCTCCGCGGTGGGAGGTCGGCGGCTAACCGCCTGAGCCATGGCACGGCCAGGTAACAGATTCACAGGTCGCTCCTTAATTATGAGTCGTCAGAATGGAGCATGCCTAAATTCACCTTACTGGTGCGTAGAATTTTAAGGTGGCGTGTACATTTCTGGAACGTGCGTGTACCCCTGGATTTCTGGATTTTAGTACCGAGTAAGATCACAAACGTCCGACGTATCTAAGGAGCATGCTACCCCCGTCTTCATCGACTCGATTAGATTCAGGTAGATGCTAAAGTGATGGCGCAAAAGTAAATTCATATCGCAAACTTCTTTCGATATGGTAGTCAAAGTAGCTCAGTCATTATAGTGACTAAGCTACGGCCCGGTAGGTCGACGAATGATGTTTCGAATTCCCATCGGGGCTACAAATTTATCTCTTCTCCAAATCATCAAACCCAAATTTGGTTACCACGCACTACCGTATTAGATGGGTATCGGTGGCTGTTTCCGAAGTGTTGAAAGCCACAGCCGCATTAACACCAGGACTCGCCTTATCTAGTCCCGTGCTTACGAATGCCTGGATCTATAACTCTACTTCCCTATACGCCTTCAAGGCCTAACACTAAATTACGCATAGGAGAAAATCTAATTACTCTTAAATTCATTAGAAATTTGAGATTTAAAATCCTGGGTACGGAGAACATTAACCTTCTGGTGTTGTTAGATGTTGAATTACCTATTTTGACACACAGAGGTCTACCTACCAGAATAAGAGTGGTCTGAAAGGTAGTTTTATAAGCAGCTACACGGCGTCACATACAGGGAAGTCATAAATCTTAATTGTTTCCATAAGATTAGTACAGATTCTAGAAAAAAGAGATGTTACAAGGAATAAAAACTTCTCAACTTTATACAGGGCCTCTCTATTTTCTCATTACCAGACTTTTGCCTGAAATAAATAACATAAAGCTAATGAGGCGAGGAAACCTGCACAGAACACATTAGGAAAATAAGTGTAACCTAATTTTGTGATTTAAGCATACCTTGTGTTATAAATGAGTAATGTTAAGGAATAAAAGCCGAGGGGTCTCCGCACAGATATTATTTTCGCTGAGTAAAAGCACAAGGACACACCTTCCTTAAGGGAATTTAAAAGATACACAACATCACAGGAGGCTTTTATATTACTGAAGTCCCCCCCCCCCCCGGGGAGTACAAACAGAAATGGGGACAGAAAAACTTTTCATGAACGCGAAAGAAGATTTTATACTTCGTACATAATAGAGAATGCTTCGTTCTTCTACGTATCGGATAATGAAAAACCGCCTTCTTCCTAATTCAGTAAAATGTTATATAGATACATAACAGTACTTTGATGATGACAAATAGTAAATGGATTGAAAGCATTTTAATTCCCTTCGTGTGCTTAATTAATCCAGAATAATATTTTGGTTTGATATAAAAAAAAATTAAGCAGGATTAATTCCTTTTGATACATCAATATGTTACTCTGCCTGAAAAACTTCGAATTTCGAACTACAAGGCGAGTTAATCACATGAGAATTCAGCACGATGTTACAAAGCAAGTACGGAATTATTACTTAAGAAAGGCCATTACCTTCCTCAATCCTAACGATAAAGATGTTATCTGAAATGTAAGAGTACAATACCCAAACCGCTAAATGTAGGTTAACATTATAAAGCCTAGCGGTAACTTTACGTACCGCCAGGTTTAACATTAAAAAATTCTACGTGGTGCCCACATTGCGTTTATGTGTTTTGTACGGATCTCAGAACAAACAGCAACTTTTGCCTTATAAAACATTAAGAGACTGGTTCTTATAACCGAAGTGGAGAGTGTTTACAGCGCGGTACGGACTGAGTCCTTATATAAAACAGACACGCTTCGTCTTTAACCTTTTAAAGCCTAGCGGTAAATTTACGTACCACCAGGTTTAACATTAAAAAATTCTACGTGGTGCCCACATTGCGTTTATGTGTTTTGTACGGATCTCAGAACAAACAGCAACTTTTGCCTTATAAAACATTAAGAGA
>BLKM01000247.1:448837-524670 GCA_013340265.1 Coptotermes formosanus | reverse complement strand
CGTTACACTAAGGTTACACTTTATAGTAGAGTGAGAATGTGCTGTTGACTGTGTACTGGAGGCGTGAACCCTCTGCGGTCCCGGCCTGCAGGCCCGGACCGCAGAGAGTTCACGCCTCCAGTACACAGCACACAGTCAACAGCACATTCTCACTCAACTGTAAAGTGCAACCTTAGTGTAACGATAACAAAAAGTTCTCCCTGAAGATGACTCAGCGGGGTCGAAACATGTAGGAGTGTGTTACAATTGATGATAAAACTCTCTTTATGCATTTGTTGGTGGTTAGTATTTTTGTATAATATAGTGCACGGATATGGAACACATTAAATCTATATACTGTAATTTGCCTCATGAGGTCTCAAAGGCTGTAACTAGTTATTCTTGACTTCTTGTACGTAGGCCTGATATGGTCGATTAATGACCGAAACATGTAGCCTTTTTCCATAGTGTTTTATAATACATTTTAATAAGCTGCGAGGACTGTTTTCGTTTCATAACTTAGTGATATTACAAGTTAATTTCATCTTTCATTTCTGCAGTCCGACGAAGTACTTGCCCATTTTTTACAAATGTAATTCAACACATGTATTACACTCATTTTTACAGAATCTTGGTTGGGTGATTCTGAACGAGGGTCCCTTGTAATGTAATTAAAACAACTGTGCATAGAAAGCATAACACAATTCTATATTATTTTCTTCTCATCTGTATAAAAACAGCAAAATTATTTTCAAAATTTTGTATAAAAAATCACGGCAGGTTTGTAATTAAAATATGATCCCAGGGTATACAGAATATCCGTGACGCAGCACACTATTATATACATGTTTATTTTTAATTATCAGAGATAATGCACTCGACATCGTACAAAATTAATTAAATTAATGCCACGTCTACGGAAAATGTAAAACATTAGAACTACGCACAAACTGAGGGTAAACACACGTTTTCTGTCTTTATGTTATCCATAATGTGCACATCCTTATACAGTAAACGTCGTTAATCCGGATCCCGTTAAACCAGACTTCCCTTAATCCGGTCAGGTTTCCTAGAAAAATAAATTTTTATTTTGGAGCCGACAACAGTAGAATAAATCACCGGCGCGAGTACCAAGTGATTGCGGCAGCTGACGCTGCACGCCGTGTTCGCTGCTCTCCCTAACCCTACGCCTCCACGAACCTCCTGTTCTAAGAAAATCGCAGACGATTTGTAATTTGTGACATACAGCATTCTATTAACAATTGTATATTACAAAAATGTAAATATGTACCTCTTTTACTGTTCAGTAATTACTATGATACATAACATGAATTTGAGTAATGTGTATTTTTCATTCCTGAAATTACCTTTGTTTTTTGTTATTCGTGTTAATCCGGACTTTCACTAATCCGGACTACTGTTCCTCCCATATAGTCCGGATTAACGAGGTTTTACTGTAATTATTACATCAACCAACTTAGGCACTGAACAAAATAGATTCATGGCCCATTATAAAACTCCTACATGTTTCAGCACCGAGGTGCCATAATCAGGGGGCCGGTCAGTGCCAAGGAATGTAGATTCAACACACCAATCCAGTCAGTAGCTCGCCCTTAATTGACTGGCGAGTTGTGCCTACATTTTTGTATTGAATGGCCCCCTGGTGACGGCACCTCGGTGCCAAAACATACAGGGCTTTTATAATAGCTCATGAATATATTTTATCCAATGCATAAATTGGTTGGGTCAATAGCCTGTTTTCAGTTTTGTGTTACGAAATCCTTTGTTACACGCATTTGACCACACTGTAACGTTATTGCAATAAGCACCTGAAATACATCAGTTCTTAGCGCGGTGTGCGTACTTCGTAACTGAATGTGAAGGCCGATCCCAGTTGCCGCGCGGTCTAAGGCGTAGGTCTGCGGCCGAGCGCTTGCTGGGATCGTGGGTTCGAATCCCACCCGGGGGCATGGATGTTTGTCTCTTGTGAGTGTTTGTGTTGTCAGGTAGAGGGCTCTGCGACGGGCCGATCCCTCGTCCAGAGGAGTCCTGCCGACTGTGGTGTGTGTCTGAATATGATCAAGTGAAAATAAAAAACCTCGACACCTACTGTGAGTGGGTAGAAGAGGGAAGGATTGCGAAACGAAACTGAATGTGAATGGTGCCGCAGGGAAAGCAATCTAACACTCTGTACTACTCAGAAAGTCTACTTATGCCCATCGGAGCGAGGACTGGCGGAGCACGTAAATAAGTATCGAGACGAAATACGTATTACGTTTTAGCTCCAAAATCTGACGGGAAGAAGCCATTTGCAAGATCTAGACTTAGAGGAAATAATGCGACATATTAATGTGGATTTTAAAAACAGGATATTCAAATGTGGTTTATATTCGTCAGGTTAAATTCAGATCCCCGTGGTGGCCTCTTGTGAAGACGCCAATGGACGTCGTGACAAAATCCCTCTACGAAGTGTACTACCACACTGTACGTTACACTGCGTGTCTTACATTTACACTACACGTCACCATTTCCCTTTTGGTGTGATTTCATGGCCTCTGTGATTATGAAAGTTAAACCTTTAAAGACGAAGCGTATCTGTTTTATATAAGGACTCAGTGCGTACCGCGCTGTAAACACTCTCCACTTCGGTTATAAAAACCAGTCTGTTAATGTTTTATAAGGCAAAAGTTGCTGTTTGTTCTGAGGTCCGTACAAAACACATAAACGCAATGTGGGCACCACGTAGAATTTTTTAATGTTAAACCTAGTGGTATGTAAAGTTACCGCTAGGCTTTAAAAGGTTAAGTACCTAAACAAGGAGGACAAATACATGCTCGGTACAAAAACGCACTATTTTAAAACAAAAGAGGTAATAAACATTTAGTCTCATATATATATACAGTGTGTCCTACAAGGGCACACTCTATATGTCCCACTACTCAGATTTTGAAATTTTGCCGCTTGGCTAATATATCTGTTTGGCTGCCATGTTTTGTACTCAATAATGCTGTTAACCCTGTAGAACATTTTAGAAGCCCGTCTGGGTGTTACGACTATTTAGTAGGCTTGGGGAAGCGAGTTGAAGGTATGTTAGTCGAGAAAGAGTTTAACACGCGGTCACAGAATTGCGTTCCTGGAAGCGTACTTTCGGTATAACTCTTATGAGAGATGTGTGGAATTGTCGCTCCGCAAATCTCCAAATATTCTGGCGCCATGTAAAAATACGCCGTATCAACTGGTACGCTGCTTTCGCAACACTTGTTCAGTGGTTGATTGGCGGCGAAGTGGGAGACCCACGGTTGTCACACCGCATTTCAACAGTGGATACCTTACATGACACACAACTTGCCGAGAAAATCAGTGTCTGGAATGCCGTATCGCATACGAGAACTGTAGTTTCACCTGTTATTTTCTATGGGTGTGAAACTTGGTCTCTCACACTGAGGGAGGAACGAAGACTTAAGGTGTTCGAGAATAGGGTGCTGAGGAGGATATTTGGGCCTAAGAGGGACGAGGCGACAGGAGAGTGGAGAAGACTACATAACGAGGAACTTAATGACCTGTACTCATCTCCAAATATTATTCGGGTAATCAAATCGAGAAGAATGAGATGGGCGGGGCATGTAGCACGTATGGGGGAAAAGAGAGGTGCATACAGGATTTTGGTGGGGAGACCTTAGTGAAGGTGACCACTTGGGAAACCCAGGCGTAGATGGGAGGATAATATTAAAATGGATCTTCAAGATGTGGGATGGGGCATGGACTGGATTGAGCTGGCTCAGGATAGGGACCGTGGCGGGCTCTTGTGAATGCGGTAATGAACCTCCGGGTTCCATAAAATGCGGGGAATTTCTTGACTAGCTGAGAAACTGTTAGCTTCTCAAGAAGGCCTCTGCTCCATGGCGTTAGTGTTATTTGAATGCGCTGTCCGGTGCTGTGTACAGAGATCTTGTGTTAAAGTTTGTGGCTTTGTTGGAAATGGATGAACGCGACTGTTGGTTTCAGCAAGACCCTGCAACCCGCCACACTGTTAATGCAACCACAAACATGCTGAGGGGCCGTTTAAGTGACCGTTTCATCTCGAAAAACATTTGTCTACCACGTTCCCATGATAACCACGCTAGATTTTTTTCCTGTGGGTTCACTTGAAGAAAAGAGCCCATAACGGCAGTCTCCGCATGCTGAATGACCTCAAGAAGGCAATTTCGCAACCAATAAACAATACCACCCCTGCAATATTGAGACGCGTGTCGCGGAATATGCACAATTATGTTGAATTGTGCTTGCAAAAGAACGGTGGACACTTCCAACACCTGTTATGAACTCTTATCCCTATACCATACGTACATAGACTATGTATATATGTCACACTGATATACGTAACTATAAACTGTTTAAAGTAATAAATTCACAAATTTTGAGTACTGGGATTTTTAGGACACTCTGTATAAAAGAAAACTTTCTGAACAGCTGAGTGTCAGATTCTTATGTAAGATCATTATATGCAGCTAATTTAAATATTATTTCTGTAAGAAATATAATTAACACTCGCTTGATGGCAAATGGATATACCACCTTTGTTTATGTTACCAACACTTCCAGGAATTTAATAAATGGGGGAATAAAACTCATTTATTTTGAATGATAACGTAACACGCTTCGCTTCCCACGTATTTAATTTTGTCTTCCATACAAACATTTGCTTTATAATTCTATTTGTATTTCTATTCACTACTACTGAAGTGTTTAAAATTACTCCTTAATGTTTTATGTAATTAATTAAATATTTAAGTGGTATTAGTTTAAACCCCTTTTCATCACCATACAATCAACCAAAGTTAAGCAGTATTTATTTCTGTTATTCAAAATATTCTGACCTTTCTTTGATGTATTTTTATGTAAACACAACTCGTCCTTCTTATACGAACAGCCCATTCCTACAACAGCTGGTCACAGAAAAAAAATTTCTGAGAGGATTTACAAACTTCTTCAACCCCTAAAATCTCCACTCCGACTCCAAGTATCCAAATTACAAAAGAAACAAATATGCAGGAGCCAAAACGTAGATTCCAAATTAACCTTTTAAAGCCTAGCGGTAACTTTACGTACCACCAGGTTTAATATTAAAAAATTCTACGTGGTGCCCACATTGCGTTTATGTGTTTTGTACGGATCTCAGAACAAACAGCAAATTTGCTTTATAAAACATTAAGAGTGTGGTTTTTTAACCGAAGTGGAGAGTGTTTACAGCGCGGTACGCACTGAGTCCTTATATAAAACAGATACGCTTCGCCTTTAAAGTGTTAATCTACTTATGCATATCCTGAACAAACGATAATAACAATACGTTATAACATCTGTCTCATGACCTTCAACTGTAGTGTTTCAATGTCAAGTAATCAAATAGCAAGGTAGCAAAACACCTTGTAACGAAAAGCTAACTACAGATTGCATGGTTCATATGTCACTTTGATAGCAAAATTATAACTAACTAACTAACTAACTAACTAACTAACTAACTCCTTGGAGCAGAGGCCTTCTTGAGAAGCTAACAGTTTCTCAGCTAGTCAAGAAATTCCCTGCATTTTATGGAACCCGCAGGTTCATTACCGCATTCACAAGAGCCCGCCACCTGTCCCTATCCTGAGCCAGCTCAATCCAGTTCATGCCCCCACATCCCACTTCCCGAATATCCATCTTAATATTATCCTCCCATCTACGCCTGGGTCTCCCAAGTGGTCGCCTTCCCTCGGGTCTCCCCACCAAAATCCGGTATGCACCTCTCTCCTCTCCCATACGTGCCACATGCCCCGCCCATCTCAGTCTTCTCGATTTGATTACCCGAATAGTGTTTGGTGATGAGTACAGGTCATTAAGTTCCTCGTTATGTAGTCTTCTCCAATCCCCCGTCGCATCGTCCCTCTTAGGCCCAAATATCCTCCTCAGCACCCTATTCTCGAACACCCTCAGTCTTTGTTCCTCCCTCAGTGTGAGAGACCAAGTTTCACATCCATACAGAACAACAGGTAAAATTATAGTTCTGTATACCCTAATCTTTGTGTCTTTGGATAGTAACCTGGAAGACAAAAGATTCTGCACCGAATGATAGCAAGCATTCCCCGACTTCAATCTGCTCTTAATTTCTTCATGGAGTTTCGATTCGTTAGGGTTGCTCCCAAATATTTGAATTCTTCCACCCTTTCAAAGGATTTATTATCTATAATTATGTTGTGATTGTGTCCTGCATTCTGATTTCGAGACGTGACCATGTACTTAGTTTTCTCAGCATTTACTTCTAGACCAATCTCCTTACTAGCAATCATTAAATCTTCTGCATTTTTCTTTATACTATGTATGCTTCCACCCAATATATTAACATCATCAGCATAAACCAGAAGCTGATGTGTACCATTCAATTTCAAGCCCTCCTGGTTTGCCTGAACCCTCCTAATGGCATATTCTAAAGCAAAGTTGAAAAGCAATGGCGACAGAGCATCTCCTTGTTTCAAGCCATTCTTAATAGGAAACGTGTCAGACAGATGTTTGCCTACCCGAACTCTGCTACACGTTTCACTTAGACACATTTTTATTAACCTTACTAGCTTCATGGGGATACCGAACTCAATGAGAATATTATACAAGACCTCCCTCCTAACTGAATCATAGGCTTTCTTGAAGTCTATAAATAGCTGATGCACTGCCTCATTGTATTCCCATTTTTTCTCAAGTATTTGACGAATGCTGAATATATGATCAGTAGTTGACCTGTAGCGAAATTATAGGGCTGAATTTACAGGGTACTGTTTATAGATACTTGATACCTTATGGAAGCAGGATAGCTCAGTCAGCATTGTGACTGCTCGATGTGCTCTATGACATGGGTTCGATTTCTGGCACAAACAAGAAATTTTTCTCGTATCTAAACCGTTCAGACCGGCTCTGGGGCCGACCCAGTGCCCTATTCAACCGGAACCAGATGTTTTTTGCCTGCGATAGAGTGGCCAAGGCGTGACGCTGACCACTGACCTCCACCTAGTCCCGACGTTAGGAATGAAAGGAGCTATGCCTCCACTTCCCCTATATACCTTTACGGCGTGCACGAGGATAGCTTTACATCTTAACTTTACTTAATGCCTTAAAGTTTTCAAATCATGTTCAAGTCGTTAACGTTTTGTCGAAAAGTAAAACAGTGTAGACGTTAGGGTGACTGGCGATTTATGAACCAGAAGTTGCTTCGAAAGAAACAGCGATCTCTATAGCTGTGCTGGACCGGAATTTGCTCAAAGGATTCAAAAAATAAACTAGAAATATTAATCAGATTCAAATTGAGAATCCCCTCCCCCCCCCCAATACATCTCTAAAGCGTTAGCGCTACATTAACCTGTTCAGTCACACTTTTGCTGTGACAGGAATCGGCGAACTGCACGGCGAACATCGCACCACCACCTGCACAGCAGACTTAAAGAATGACGTATGCTACAAGAGGGGCAGATCGGCACAAGACAAAGCTCGGCGTTGTTCTGTTCCAGTCTTTGCTCTTGTAGCATATTCAAAACAAAGACAAAGTGAAACAGGAAACGTAGAAACAAAAACTTTCTTATACGACTTTCTAACGTAATAGTGAAATTCGATACGGTGCTTCTGGAAATAGAGAGAAATTCTTACAGCCGGATTCTTCGCCAGAAGACGGGGTGCGTACGATCCACAACTATCCGAGTTTACAAACGTCTCTTGCACATAGCAGAACGGCCGGTTCTCCGTCCTTACTGCTTTATGTCATAAAATAAATTCTGTCCATTCGAAAGGATGCAATTACTACTTGTGTGAAACTTTGTACCCATAAAACATTCAGTTCGGAGCACAGTCCTTAGGCGCACTTTCCTACGGAGGAGATTTATTGTCCTATATATATAATTATTACTGTCTTATTTTCATGCTTTGAAATTATTATTATTATTTTATGCTAAAGTTTTGAAATTATTATTATTATTATTATTTTATTTTAAAGTTTTGAAATTCTTATTATTTTATTTTAAGGTTTTGAAATTATTATTATTTTATTTTAAAGTTTTGAAATTATTATTATTTTATTTTAAAGCTTTCAAATTATTATTATTTTATTTTAAAGCTTTGAAATTATTATTATTTTATTTTAAGGCTTTGAAATTATTATTTTACTTTAAAGCTTTGAAATTATTATTATTATTTTATGCTAAAGCTTTGAAATTATTATTATTATTTTATTTTAAAGTTTTGATATTATTATTATTATTTTATGCTAAAGCTTTGAAATTATTATTTTATTTTAAAGCTTTGAGATTATTATTATTATTTTATTTGAAAGCTTTGAAATTACTATTATTTTATTTTAAAGCTTTGAAATTATTATTATTTTATTTTAAAGCGTTGAAATTATTATTATTATTATTATTATTATTACATTATTATTTTATTTTAAAGCTTTGAAATTATTATTATTGTTATTATTATTATTACCACCACCACCAACACATCATCATCATCATCATCGTCATCATGATGCTCAAATACTGGAGCCTTTTACGCTGGAATAGGATAAAACCTCCAAGGTCCACTCCGCCATCGCCTTTGCAATCCTCACAGTGTACATATCTCTAACACACAACATGTACACACGCTGTCATGATGTCCGCACCAAACCACAACGCCTTCACTTGCGATGCGTCAAAAACCTTGAGGTCGGAAACCCCCCCCCCCCGCAATTCGCCCCCCAGTGTGGGCACTAAACCTCGGTCCTGTGCGCCAGTACATCTTATACGGGCCAGCATCCGTTTCGCTCGAACTTCCAATACATTTATAAGTAATTCATGCAAATGTAAATTTACCTATCTAACCGCCGAGCATATTATCCCTTATCCGGTCTCGAACCAAGCATAACCGGTAACAAAATGGTGCTGAGGAAAAATTTGGATCTAAAGGGGGTGCCGTCAAACACCTCAAATAATTACGTAAAAAACACCATCACTATTACATCACGTAGGAAGTTTGGGTGTGACATGTAGCATGGATAAATAGAATGACACCTTAATATTAAGGTTTTTTGGGATGCAATACCTTTGCCTACATTCTGGCACATAGGTACCGACGTTTCGGAAGAACCTACAACCTCACATTTGGATTTATTCTGAAGAAGGTGGCACGGTGTTTCTTCGAAGCATTAGTATCTAACAAACACGATGTCAAATCACAAAATACATTATGCCTAGTTTCAGGCTTCCACCGCAGTATAAACAAGCTCTTCAATCTTCTGGAATTGTGTGTATCGTGGATTGGTAGTTAGCCAAAGACGTTTCGGGACAACCTATCGGTCCACTCTTCAACGGTCAAGCAGTCCAAGAATATGGGACTGAGATGTTATCCCGAAACGTCTGTAACTAACTACCAATCTACGCTGCGTAACATCCCAGAAGAGCGAAGATGTCACAGATTGCATTATCTTAAGAAATGATTTGTGGCACAGTTTCTCTAAATCAACTGCAATTGCGAATGAAAAAATGTAAAATAAAAATAATAAACACATTAACAGTCCCGTACAAAGAATTTATTCTCCTACCACAGTTGAGCGCCGTAAAGTTTTCCCGTCCATCTGACAAGTGCCACTTTGCAACAGCTGACTGACCCAGCAGAGTTTAGTAGAGTGCAGCAGGTGTCTGCACACAACCCTGAACCACTTACAACCAGAACTCTGTCTCTGGTATATAACTCCGTGTAGTCTGCCCAAAATTTGTGTACGTCCGGAAGGAACGTTTTTAAAGTAACTACCAGCCTACACGGCGTCATACCCCGCACGACTATAACCTTCATAGCCATCGCCATAAAAACACCAAATCTCCACGTTTAAAATCTGGTACAAACTACCCCCCCCCCCCCTCGTTTCTTCACTTCTGAATGTGACGTTATGGGTCTGTGAATAAAACCCAACACGTAGCTTTGAAATAAATTAATTTAAAAACATGCCACGAGTTGAATATGAAAACAGTTGCTGATCCTAAGGCACGGATTGTGACTACAGAACGTTGGTAGAACTGAGTAGCAAACTCCACAAGAACACGCTGAAATGCAAAATACCAGTGTTTTAAGACCCACATTAGACACAGTACCGCTGTATGAGACACGAGACATTTTGTTTGGACGGAATATGTAATGACAAAAAACATACAAAATGACGTTTATAAGCCAGGACACTCTAATCCCTTTAAAGTACGGTCGTTTCTATATTCCACCACCTGCATCGACGTTAAGAAAATCCGCACTGTACTTCAGACAGCTTAATTAAGCGCTCCGTGTGACCCAAAGTGAACATCAACTGTTCCCCTATACAGAACAGAACAGTTAGTTTCATAACTGAGCATTACTGCGTTTACTGTGAGGTACGGACTGAATTTTATATACAGCTTGGATTAAATGCATACATCGAAAGATTAAGGACTATAGCGTGTTTAAATTCAAACACAATTAAAACATGTCACATTTCGTAAGTAAATAACCATCATGCTTCCTCCATCCTGAAATACAAGCAATGCACGACATTGTCTTTTTCCTTGTTCTGCTTCTTTCTGCGCGCTTGACTCCGCAACCTGGTGGCCCCCTCTAGTCAGTATTTCCCTTATTCACTTCGTGCTTTTAAGACGGTCATCTAAAGAACCAGCAGTCTGTTTGCTCATACCTTTACTCCCTTCTGCGTCCTACTCTTGTGCTCAGCGCCCAAGTCACGGGTTTCCTTTTGCCTATGTTCGTAATATTTTCCCCTCAGGGCTGACCAAATTCTCCTGAGGCCTTAGCCGTAATCGACTGAAAATCAGCAAGACCTGCCGTTAACAAGGCGGCCCAGTTGACGGAAAAAAATTTTGCCTAGCATTTTTGTGGTAGTCCGACTGAGGTCGTCTGTGATTTTCCTCGGTTCTAAGCCTTATATCAGGGGTATAATTAACCTTATAAAGCCTAGCGGTAACTTTACGTACCACCAGGTTCAACATTAAAAAATTCTACGTGGTGCCCACATTGCGTTTATGTGTTTTGTACGGATCTCAGAACAAACAGCAAATTTGCCTTATAAAACATCAAGAGATTGGTTTTTCTAACCGAAGTGGAGAGTGTTTACAGCGCGGTACGCACTGAGTGCTTATATAAAACAGACACGCTTCGTCTTTAAAGGGTTAAAAGAGAAAAAATTGCTCACAGCCCTTTCTTCCCCTCACTGAGGCCTCCAGAGAAACGAAGCCCCTCCATTTCGCAAATTCCTTCAAGCCTACGCGAACGATCCACTCTGGGGTCAAAGTCCAGATACCATACAAAGAAAACTCCCCCTGCACCCAAAATATATACTGCCATTTGCAGCAGAAGTCCTTACTATGACCACATTAAGTCATTCCGACAAGACGATCCATTAGCGTAAGCACGGACCCCTTTATAGTTGCAAGTCTCACGTCATGTCTCAGCAATGCCTTTCCTGAACAGGAACGACTAACCGGTCTAAACGCACGCCGCAACGTTAGCTTTTTGAATGAGTGGTTGGGAGGCTTAGTTTATTCTTCTACCCTGAAGACAGAAGCAGAAAATAATCCGAAACATCCGAAATCTTTATGTCCATCTACTAAAGTCCAGACTGTCACATATCTTAAGACAATTACATTCGTATAGATTTAAGTTAAGGGAAGAATTTTCGTTGGGATTTGCCTATTTCTGTCGTCTAAGGAAACCTACCCGAAGTCTCTAAGACTCACAGAATGAACAGTCACTTCTGAATTAGGTCCAGAGATAAAGAAAATAGCCCACGAAGAACAAGCAAAACAAACACCTTGCTGTTTATTTTTCTTGAAAATATGTGACCTTGTTTTCTATTCGGGTCGCCAGAAAAACAAAAGCGAAGGGCCCTAATACAGAGGAATTTCTATAGCTCAGAAAAACCAAGCAGTTTGTAGGAAACCGTTTGGTCAGCATGGAGTTCTAGAAGAAATATTACATTTCTTTATATCCTTCTGTTCTTGGTCAGAGACTACGAGGATGGAATCTGAAGATAGAGGAATGACCAACATTAGGAAGCAAAACGTGAAGGGCACACTGAACCGCGTTATTAAATTCTGTCGGAACGCTTTCCCTCTCTTTCTGTGTGATTTCTATCCAGATTTCGCGAAATATTAAGCATCAATAAAGCTGCAATTCAAAGGAGGATCAGAAAGATGGCGCATGCGGCACAAACGGTGGTGAAGAGGTATGCTGATAGCGGTTTCGTGGGAAAATAATTTGAAAGAAACAGACAACTTGGGAAACTTTGACACAGGAGGGAGGATAATATTAAAATGGATCTTAAAAGAAGCTGACAGGGAATGGGCTGATTTAATTTGGCATAGAATAGGGACAAAGGTCGGGCTGTTGTAAAGGCGGTAATGAACCGCCGGGTTCAATAAAATGCCGGGATTTCTGGCTTAGGGGAGGAACTGCGGATTATCGTCTGTGGAATTATTTGATTAGTTATAATTCCGGTAAATGAAGAAGCCATATGATCAAATTTCAGCATACAGGGATTATATGTGTTACAGCTGGACGGGCCACGTTCAGTCCTCTGCTGACGTCCAATGCTGCCTCGTTTGTCATTCGCGGGCGAAAAATTTAACATATGCGTTAATGTAAGCAAAAAGAATTATAACTGTAATTAGAAGGGTCGGTGTCAGGACTTATAAGTACTATGCCATCCTAATTGCAAGATTGGTAGCTTCACGAGGAATTAATACGACACAAATGACTGTAGATAGAAGAAGGAAAGGATACAGAAGAATATATGGAGTAGCAGAAACATTAGTGGAAAGGGAAAAGAACGCAGAGAAGTGAATGACCATAGAAAAGAAGGAAAAAAGTCTTAAAGGAAACAGAAACAAAAATAGAAGTAAATAAAAAAGTAATAACAAAAGAAAGGGGTGGTATGAGTGAGAAAGCAAGAAAGAAAGGAATATAAGAACACCTACGAAGAAAAAGTCACAAAATATAAACCAAGATAGGGCCGTGTCATGGCTGAGGCGGTTAGCCGCCGGCCTCCCACCGCGGAGGCCCGGGTTCGATCCCGGAGTCAGTCCATCTGGGATTTGTGGTGGACAAAGTGGCACTGGGACAGGGGTTTCCCCGAGTACTTCGGTTTTCCCGTGTCAATTTCATTCCCCCGGTGCTCCATTACTAGGAAAAGGACAAAATAATGATCATGTTCATCATAGGGTTGCACAAGGGTCCTCAAGGCTGCGGTGCGTCCGTAGCTTCTGCTGCGGGGCCCTGCACCACTAACAAGAACAGGATGGAAGAAACGATGGAAATATTCTGAGAATAAATATATATAAAGAGGATTATAAGAAAAGAAAAATGAGCTTATATGTGAAACGGAAGAAGAAATAAAGGGAAACAGAGATACAAAAATGAGGATCAAGCAAAGAAATAAATTACAATATACAGACAGAAAAATCTATAGAAAAATATAATGAAAGGGAAAAATAAATTAATAAATTTGGGAACAATGGAAAAAATATCAACAAAATGCACGTTAAGTTTCATTTCTCTGTTTTATGCTAATTCACTGCTACATGTTTCGGCCCTTCTGGGCCATCCTCAGGGCGATGCTCAAGCAGTAAGCTATATCACCGCGGTAGAGGGTTATCCTGTTGTAGCTGGCGTTTTTAGTTGTCCATACTGCAAGCAACATAGAAACACAGACAAAAATATATAAAAACATATGCAGTGTGGACAACCCTCTACCGCGATGATACAGCGTACTGCTTGAGAATCTCCCTGAGGATGGCCCAGAAGGGCCGAAACATGTAGGAGTGAATTAGCATAAAACAGAGAAATTAAACAATGTGCATTTTGTTGGTAATTTTTTCCATTATTTTTATAATCTAATGCAAGGAAATGAAGCCCATTAAATCAATAAATTTGGGATAGCAAGAAGAAATGGAAGGAACGAAAAAATTAATAAAACAGGATGAAGAAAAATTATGGTTCAACAAAAGACAAAGCAGTGGGAGTTGAGATTTTAATGGCACTGGCAATGAAGATTGCAGTGTTCTGGGATATGACGCCGTGTCGCCTGGTAAAAAGACAACAGTGATTCAGAGGGATCTGCCGGTGTGATCTTTCCTCCGTTACTCGACACACGAAGACAGCACGTTCCTAACTGACTGACTGACTGACTGACTAACTAACTAACTAACTATCTAACTGACTAACTCCATGGAGCAGAGGCCTTCTTGAGAAGCTAACAGTTTCTCAGCTAGTCAAGAAATTCCCCGCATTTTATGGAACCCCGAGGTTCCTTTCCGCATTCACAACAGCCCGCCACCTGTCCCTATCCTAAGCCAGCTCAATCCAGTCCATGCCCCTCATCCCACGTCTTGAAGATCCATTTTAATATTATCCTCCCATCTACGCCTGGGTCTCCCAAGTGGCAACCTTCCCTGAGGTCTCCCCACCAAAATCCTGTATGCTTCTCTCTTTCCCCCCATACGTGCTACATGCCCCGCCCGTCTCATTCTTCTCGATTTGATTACCCGAATAATATTTGGTGATGAGTACAGGTCATTAAGTTCCTCGTTATGTAGAGCCAGCACGTTCCTAAGGGATCAAACTACAGTAAACTGCTACTGGCCATGTCACGCTTCCTCACCACTACCCAAGCACTACGAAACGCATGTACTTGCAGCTTTGAAAACAATATACGGCGCCCTTGTGCCTTTGTTCCAGCCAGTAATATGCTTGTTTAGCTACCTTGTTTTGCGTCGTTCAAACCGTACTCCAATCGCTCAAACTAAGCCTCACTGCGCACCAATCTTGCAGGCTCGCGGCCGATTACATTCTGTATGATTTTCGTTGTTTATGCACAAGCCCCGCGACGATTAACTTCCAATATGTACATGGGTATACCTATATGCTGCTTCTGCAATATAAACCAGATTTATGTAGTATGTAAGGGCTGCTTAGGGGAGATAAACCCGCTCCCACTCGTACAGTTGCTGTGGTTTCCAGCACGCATCCTTGTTGTGCAAGTTAATGCTAAAGTGGAATTTGTGACATACAATGAGACTATGTCAGTAAATTTGTTATGTGTTACATCGCTATAAAAGTGCTTGCGATAGATAGCTAAATAATAGAAAGTAGTCTCAAATTAGGGAGTTTCCAGCCGAGTCTCAGTCGGAAGGAAAAATGCGACACGGATATCCGATTTTACTCTCTGATCTTTCGAGACAAATTTAAAGATGGGACGCAACAAGCATTCCAAATAGGTCAGGTTCGCGTACAGCACACTTGATATAGTTGTGAAGTCTCAGATTTGTAACTTTATACATTTCCAACTAGAATCTCGGCCAGGTCAACAATTGTCCCTCAATATAAACGCTGGAAACCAATCACGCAACGGCCCTTCGCCGTCAGAATCACAATTTATTCAGTATCCAGAAAACATTTTCCTACCTCGTTCCGCACGTTACAGACTGAGTGAGAGAGTGAGTGAGTGAGTGACTGACTGACTAACTAATTAACTAACTAACTAACTAACTAACTAACTAACTAACTAACTAACTAACTAACTCCATCGAGCAGAGGCATTCTTGAGAAGCTAACAGTTTCTCAGCTAGTCAAGAAATTCCCCGCATTTTATGGAACCCGGAGGTTCCTTACCGCATTCACAAAAGCCTGCCACCTGTCCCTATCCTGAGCCAGCTAAATCCAGTCCATGTCCCCGTCCCACGTCTTGAAGATCCATTTTAATATTATCCTCCCATCTACGCCTGGATCTTTCAAGTGGTCGTCTTCCCTCAGGTCTCCCCACCAAAATCCTGTATGCACCCCTCTTTTGCCCCATACGTGCTACATGTCCCACCCATCATTGTTCTCCATTTGATTACCCGAATAATATTTGGTGATGAGTACAGGTCATTAAGTTCCTCGTTATGTAGTCTTCTCCACTCCCCTGTCACCTCGTCCCTCTTAGGCCCAAATATCCTCCTCAGCACCCTATTCTCGAACACCCTCAGTCTTTGTTCCTCCCTCAGTGTGAAAGACTACGTTTCACACCCATACAAAAAACAGGTAAAATTACAGTTCTGTAAACCCTAATCTTTGTGTTTTTGGATAGCAACCTGGAAGACAAAAGATTCTGCACCGACTGACAGCAAGCATTCCCCGACTTCAATCTGCTCTTAATTTCTTCATGAATGGAGTTTCGATTCGTTAGGGTTGATCCTAAATATCTTAACTCTTCCACCCTTTCCAAAGATTTATTATGTATCTTTACGTTCTGATGTTGTCCTGCATTCTGATTTCGAGAGCACGTCACAGACTGCGACACTGAAACAAAATTGTAAAAACGGGCTCTATTCTGATTGTTCCGTTTTCGCTTTTCCATTCTTGTTTCTAACTGATACTGGTGAAAAAACTACACGCAGTTTCAGCTGCAAACAAATGGAAGGAGGGTTAGCCTTTCATTAGTTAACTTTACAAAACAATCTCATACAACTACGTATTTTTGTAAAGTGTTAGCTTTGTGCTGCATGTTTCCGCTGAATGCTGTCATCCGCAGAAGCGTTTAATAAAATATCGATACGATTAAAACTTCCATGGCACAGGAACCTAATACATTAAAATGTTACAATGTAATCATGTAACTTCCAGTTGTCCTAAACACACCGTGTGACGCTTGAATGTAAATACAAATCCAGCACGCATAGTGATTTGCTATTACATTTTTCTTGTTCCTATACACAATACACATTTATTTTTATTATGTAAGTTGAGATAATCGTTCTACAAAACATGATAACGAAGTCAGAGTCTTGACGAAACTTGTGGGGCGAAGTTAACGGGCCATTAAACAAACACAGACCAAGTTAGTGTTTCGAATCTCCGTTACAGCACTCTCATAATATCTCAGTCAAGATCTCATGTCTCAAAAATTCCCCTAAATAACATTTCTGGCAATTTTTCTGAGTATGTAGAAACAAATTCTAGGATAAGGTATGATATCAAAACCGAAAACTGTATATAAATGTATGAATGTGTATTACACACACTATATACCTCCTACATGTTTCGGCCACCCATTCAGCCATCTTCAGGGAGGTACATGACAAAGAATACATACATCGAAATATTACAGAATTTCATGGAACCAATGCACATGTATAAAATTTTAAATTTCATAAGCAACAGTGTCTTAAAATATATATTCAAGATTAAAATAAAGATAGAAACATTTGTGATTGGTTGTAATGGATATCGAATGGTTTGTTTCGTTTCGTAGTTCTTCCCTCTTCTAACTACTTGTTTAGAGCAGGTGTCGAGGGTTTTTGTGATTTCGCTTGATCACACTCAAGCACACACCACAGTCAGTAGGACTCCTCTGGACGAGGGATTGGCCCGTCGCAGAGACCTCTACCTGACAACACAAATACTGTACAAGAGACAAATATCCATGCCCCCGATGGGATTCGAACCCACGATCCCAGCAAGCGCTCGGCCGCGGACCCACGCCTTAGACCGCGCGGCCACTGGGATCGGCCGAATAGTGTGTGTGTGTGTGTGTGTGTGTGTGTGTGTGTGTGTGTGTGTGTGGGGTAAATCACCGTCCAAGCAAGTGTGTGTGTTGATGCTAGCAGAGTGGGCTGCCATCCGGGGTAGGGTTGGCGTAGCCGGTATAGCAACCTGCTACAAGCTGGACGGTCCGGGCATCCAGTGTCGGTGGAGGCGAGATTTTCCGCAACCGTCCAGAGGGGCGCTGGGGCCTAAACAGCCTTCTGTACTATTCGCACGGGGTCATGCCCGAGAATAAAGCGGCCGGAGCGTGGCATTGACCGCCCAACTCTGCTCACCCTAAGGACCTTCACGGCCTGTTATAGGGTGAACTTGACCTTTATTTTATACATCACTACCATCATATAATGATTATCAACACCACAACCAGCAGCAGCACTAGTATCACTCTTGTTATTTATACAGGGCGTACATTAGTACAGCTCACGGGCAGTAGAGGTTGCAGTGAAGGAAAACAGGGATTTATCCTGTACCTCATGTAAATACATGACCGGAATTGCTACAGGTATTTCCATTACTATCGCCTGACTGATGAAACTTAGAATTTCTGAAATCGAATACTGATTGTAGCGCTGTTCTACCAATTCTCTCTATTCTCATGTCTCATCCTTTGGAAATATTTTCCTAGAATCACTCGAAGAGCGGGAATTTTCAACTTCATGCATGGTTGAGTGTTCTACGTTCTGACGCACAATATTAAATCGGATATAGAGACACGTGTCCTCACAGACTTCCACAGATACATAAAATGTGCGAACAAAAACGAAATACTTTTGGAAGATCCCAATATTACACTGCACACAATCATTACTTGATTTTGAAAAGCTGAAGTCGAGTACCAACAGTTATATCCTACACGATTTTAAGTTAAGTTTCAGGCATGTAAATGCGGAACTTACAGAGAAAATTCACAAATTAACTCCCCGATTCTTCCACATACCTTACAGCCAAATGTAGATAAAGTTTCTGAAGTACATTTTTCAGTGTCAAAATTGGTGACTGTACTTTCCGGCACACGTTTTGTAAAATACAATTGTAATAAATAAATAAATAAATAAATAAATAAATAAACAAATAAATACGTAAATAAATAATGAGTAAATAAATAAGTACGTAAATAAATAAATAAATGAGTAAATAAATAAGTACGTAAATAAATAAATAAATAAACGAGTAAATAAATAAGTACGTAAATAAATAAATAGTGAGTAAATAAATAAGTACGTAAATAAATAAGTAAATAAATAAACAAATAAATAAATAATACAAATTGATATACGATATTCAACGTTGGTTCTAATTAAAACGTCAGTAATGTAACGTAACATGAATTCATACCCGTTCGAACTGCTTCCCAGAATAACTTAATGCAGACCGAACGTCATTTTTATTTATGCTTCATCCATTGAAGTTCTCCGTACCTCAAGCGGAGTAGCAGCGAATGGCATGTCTACAGTAAATAAGTAAATTGAAATGCTATGCAAGGTAAGCGTACTGATTTACTCTGAGGAAGTGCTTCAGCTTTTGCTTGCATTGACTAAAGAAGCTACCTCCTGCCTCAGTTGGCGCAGTCGGTGTCTGGGGAGAACCTCGAAAGGGGCACCTCGCTTATACAAACCAGAAGCGTTACCGCTTAGCTAGCTTGTTCCGTGCTTATCGTTTTGATCAAACTGACAGGTATGAGGAGGAGAATAATATTAAAATTCATGTTATAATGAAACGGATGTGAACATAATTTGGAGGGCTAAGAAAACAAACCAGTCGTCTCTGCGCCACCGTATGGCAGTTACAAGGGTTCCTTTTCCGCTCGTAAAACTTCAATGCATTTTTTGCATGTGCTGTCTTGGCATAACAATTAAGCGTCCATGAAGGACTCTTCTTCCCTGTACACAATTCTAAATTTCTAACTTGATGCACTAACTAACTAACTAACTAACTAACTAACTAACGAACTAACTAACTAACTAACTAACTAACTAAGTAACTAACTAACCAACCGACTAACTGACTGACTGACTGACTGACTGACTGACTGACTGTTTGGCTGGCTGGCTGGCTGACTGACTAATGAACTAACTGACTAACCAACCAACCAACTAACTAACTAACTAACTAACTCCATGGAGCAGAGGCATTCTTGAGAAACTAGCAATTTCTCAGCTAGTCAAGAAATTCCCCGCATTTTATGGAACCCGGAGGTTCATTACCACATTCACAACAACCCGCCACCTGTCCCTATACTGCACCAGCTCAATCCAGTCCATGCCTTATGCCACTTCTTGAAGATTCATTTTAATATTATCCTCCCATCTACGCCTGGGTCTCCCAAGTGGTCGCCTTCCCTCAGGTCTCCCCACCAAAATCCTGTATGCACCTCTCTTTTCTCCATACGTGCTACATGTCCCGCCCATCTCGTTCTTCTCGATTTGATTACCCGAATAATATTTGGTGATGAGTACAGGTCATTAACTTCCTCGCTATGTAGTCTTCTCCACTCCCCTGTCGTCTCGTCCCTCTTAGGCCCAAATATCCTCCTCAGCACCCTATTCTCGAACACCCTCAGTCTTTGTTCCTCCCTCAGTGTGAGAGACCAAGTTTCACACCCATACAAAACAACACGTACAATTACAGTAACTTGATACACACACATAAATATTACAATAATTCAGCCGCTCTTTGCAGCACTTCCCTTCGTGCAAATTTGACAGCCCCTGCCGCTGTCAAGAATTCCAGTGCAGTTGAAATAGGCACCACTTTCTTCAGACACACCTCACGAGGATCTTAAACTGGGTCCTTTATATTAACCCTATCCCCATTCCACATTACTTGAATCTTAATTTTTAATATTATCCTATCATCCATCTTATGACTTACAGTGATCTCATAACCAGAAATTTTACGAAAATTTTATGATATTTTCAGTGTCCCCCATACATAGATTATGCCACAGTTATTGTTATCTTCCTTGCACTGATTATCCCAATGCTACTTAGCAAAGAAATTTTACAGAACGTTCTGTCCTTGAAATGTTGAATGGTAAGTGATCTTTTAAAACAAACACATCGCGTACAATGAAAATTTCTGTGTTTTTGGTCGTCATTTTCACGAAATGCAACGAGCAGAACACATAACACGGAGTTGTGTCTAAGCATTCGACAGGGTCTGTACAATACTTCACAAATTACCGCGTGTAAAACTGACTCATGACAGTATCATACCGTGCGACTTTTTTCGGAAAGTCGATGAACTCTGGGAGTTTCGTATCAAGAAACTCTTCGAATATTATCGCCTTCTGGTATGTGAAACCGTATAGTCTGGTAAAAATTAAACGCGGTTTCCGAAAAAAAAAGTCTGGCGAGTTTAGGTAGATACAAAAAAGATAATGGCGGAAGGTTTTCCCCAAAAATTCCGCGTATTTATATAAAACTACAGTAAAACCTGCCTGTAACATAACCGTATAGGACCGAAAATTTTTCCATTTCAGGCAGGTTCCGTTTAATGCAGGTGCTTCATTTTGGATCCCAGGGGCTGTAAAGGTTTTCCAATAAAGATAGGTTTCCGTTATGCTCAGGTTCCGTGATATAAAACTACAGTAAAACCTGCCTGTAACATAACCGCATAGGACCGAAAATTTTTCCGTTTCAGGCAGGTTCCGTTTAATACAGGTGATTCATTTTGGATCCCAGGGGCTGTAAAGGTTTTCCAATAAAGATAGGTTTCCGTTATGCTCAGGTTCCGTGTAATGAAGAATTCACTGTACAAAGTTACACACTCGAGAAGACGACAGTTTTCATAGACTCTGTTGTGAGAATTGAAAAATCTCTTAGAATATTCGTTGACTAGCATAACGGCTAACAAATCTTGAAGCAAAACTGCCAGATACGCAGTCCTACTTCTTGGTACTCTTGTCGCGAATAGAATAAGACTTTCTGCCATGCACGCGCTTCACATTCGACAGAGGCGCTGAATAAAGAATGACATCGAAGATCAAACATTTCTACATGAACCCCTCTGATCTCTGCACAGTATCATAAATAAGCCAATACAGTTTTCCAATTTCTCTTCACAGTACACAGTAACTGACGGATATCTGCATTATAACGCTGTGTAGTATCCTGAAGTCTATACGGACGTTTCCACATTCCCGGTCACAATACCTATACAAACTGGCCACATTCTAATCCTAATCGTCTCACCCTAAAGGTACAAGCAGTTAGTTTGCATGTCTGAAGCAACATGGTGTAAGGACATACAAAGTCGTTACGTCAATAGGCCTGTGTTTTATAATATGCATTCATCCCTTTAAAAAAATTGCTTCAGAATTCAGACCCTTTAAGTTCACACAGAAGGGCCCCGCACGCACGCACGCACGCACGCACACAGATGGCAGTTCAACATGAAGAGTAACTCATTGCTAAGTCTACAAATATGTGACAGTTACAGACTGTAGCACAAAAAGCTATAAGAATGACAAGCGAGGACTATTTTACGACCCACAATTATCAAAAACTATGCTTAGAAGAAGACAAGATACACCTAAATTTCCAGATGGTTCTCAAACTGGCTAGGACAAATCAAACGAGTGTTCCAACAATTTCGGCGGTTAATCATGTAGATACTGCAAAAAAGGCATACTGAATTTGATTTAGGCTTCTGGGTAATATTACCCGACGACTGAAAGTAAATCCTCATTACCTGTACAATCGACATTATTGGAAATTTTTCCATACAGTAATGAAAGGATATATTGAATATCCCACGCTAATCAATAGAGCACAGCTAGCGCTAAATAACTGGAATTCCAATTTAAAAAATAAAAATTCTAATCAGCTTTGTATCGGGCAAGATTTCATACGTCTGACAGACATTTCTGGGCTTCATGGACAGATACCTTTGTGTCCTCAGATTAACCCTTTAAAAACGAAGCCCATTGTTTTATATAAGGACTCAGTGCGTACCGCGCTGTAAACACTCTCCACTTCGGTTATAAAAACCAATCTCTTAATGTTTTATAAGGCAAAAGTTGCTGTTTGTTCTGAGATCCGTACAAAACACATAAACGCAACGTGGGCACCACGTAGAATTTTTTAATGTTAAACCTGGTGGTACGTAAATTTACCGCTAGGCTTTAAAAGGTTAATGTTGTATACCCGAAAGAGTTTGGTTCAATATTAGTTGCTTGGATTTCCGAAAAGAATGCAGGGTTTATTACTAAGCCGACAGCATTGAGGGTCCAGTGTTATGCTATAACAGGTTCCTATACTAAAGAGGTTGAACTTTTAAATCTTAGCGGTAACTTTACGTACCACCAGGTTTAACATTAAAAAATTCTACGTGGTGCCCACATTGCGTTTATGTGTTTTGTACGGATCTCAGAACAAACAGCAACTTTTGCCTTATAAAACATTAAGAGACTGGTTTTTATAACCGAAGTGGAGAGTGTTTACAGTGCGGTACACACTGATCCTTATATAAAACAGATACGCTTCGTCTTTAAAGGGTTAATACATAAAATTATTATAACATATTATGTTTATACATTGATCTGATTAATATATAAATATATTAAAACATATTACATGTTTATATTTTAAACACCAAGAACCTAGCGTTTAGCTACTGAATGCTGTGTGATTATTGCGGACGTAGTCTGTTACATACCAGCAAGTTTTAAATTTGCTGTGTGAACTACCTGAGGACGGCACAGACGTGCTGAAAATTGTAGGATTAGTGAAAGACCATACAGTTATACGTGTTTATAACTTGTGCAATGTGTTGCTTGTGTAAATGAATATTAAGCAAAATGCACGAACTGAATAATTTAAAAAAAAAGTCTTTGTTAAATTGTTCACACGAGGGCGACACAGGCACTATATTAATATCAAAGAAAAATATCACACGTATGTTAATTCTCTCTGTGGAGAGGACGAATGTGTCAAATAAATGTGCTGCGTGTAGCCTGTGATAGAGTTGATTGTGGGTGCACGTGTGGGCAGAGTGGAAGATGAAGTGAAACAGTTCGCTCTGAAACACAAGGGAAAAATTCTTTAAACAGAGAACAGCCTTCAGCAGCAAAAATATAATCTCTTGCAACGAATTCGTAAAACTAAAGTAAAAATGACGAAGAGAGGTAAGGTGCGCCGGAATTTAGTGTAGACCGAAACAAATTTCCCAAACGTGTCCCCTGCAATTGCCACAAGTCGTGGCATTCCAAGTCACTAAACTACTTAATTCGGAACACAGGGCTTGGCGTTAAAATACAGCAATTTTCACCGGAAAATTTTCACAGTAAAGCATTAATTACATAAAAGGTATAATTAAGAGTTGTGACGAACACTGAAAAATCTATGCCGAAAGGCTTAAAGCCTTACGCATTTTAATTACACATACACGAATACACAGAAGGGAAATACTAAACAAACTGAGGAGAAAACGGGCCTGAAGCAATGGGTTTCACGAGAAGAGAAGAGAAGAGAAGAGAAGAGAAGAGTAGAGAAGAGAAGAGAAGAGAAGAGAAGAGAAGACACGAGAAGAGAAGAGAAGACACGAGAAGAGAAGAGAAGAGAAGACACGAGAAGAGAAGAGAAGAGAAGAGAAGAGAAGAGAAGAGAAGAGAAGAGAAGAGAAGAGAAGAGAAGAGAAGACTGAAGGTCAAATTTAATTTGCTTAGACGTGGCACCGTGCAGTATCCGATACCTCCACCTTCACGCGGCAAGTCCCCCCGAAACGTCTATTAAATTACACGGCGTGATGTGCTAAAATGACGACCACTCTCATATCCACTGGCCTTAACAGCCCAACGTACTTTACACATTCAAGGTGTTTCAGAACAAGGTGCTAAAGAGAATATTTTGTTACAAGAGAGATGTGACAGCAGAACGGAGCTTTGTAGCTGTCAGTGTTCTTCATCAAGTATAATTAGTGCAATCACACGAAGGGGGAGATGTTGGTGGGACATGTAGCATGACATCGGTGAGGTTCTCAGTCAGACAGTGAATAAGGCAAGAGTCAATACACCAGTAAGCCCGCCAGTTATAGCGTCAGAGATTTGGTCGGTCAGTCAGTCAGTCAGCCAGTCAGTCAGTCAGTCTCCTGTGACTGGGCGAGGTTCTGTCCGTGTAGCATAAAACTGTGTCCATAATGTGACCATCCAATACCCGAATCACACATGAACGAACTTGGAACATCCGTAATGTCAGGCTTCCGCCGCCATTTGATGAGATATGCGCTCTTCTGGGATCTTACGCAGCGTCCAGTGGTAATCCTTTACCGACGTTTCGGGACAACCTTTCGGTCCCATTTTCAAGGGTCAAGGGACCCAAGAACAAGGCTTTCTTCTTGGACTTCTTGACCCTTGAAGATGGGACCGATAGGTTGTCTCGAAACGTCGGTACAGAAGTACCAATCAACGCTGCGTAATGCCCCAGAAGAGCGCAGATATCAGCACGGAACATCGGCGGAATTACATGTCATTTACAAGGGGGAAAAAAGCGAATTAATTGGAGAAATAATTGTTTCAGTGTCACTGTGTCTATGACAAACCCCCACAAGGACCATCCTGGTTACAACGGGGCGTCCGCGACGTGAAGTTTGCGATTTACATGATAGGCCACGGCGCGACCTCAATAAGTCATTCAGTCTGTCAGTCACACATACAGTCAGGGAATAAAGGCGGTCCATACAGACACATTATGTCAAAATGCAGGAGCAGTATGGTCTGATTCCGTCTAGTGAATATGAATAAATTGGGAAGATGATAAATGACAGCCTAATGTAAATTCTTCACGAGCAGAAGTCGTTATGCGATTAAGAGAAACCCGCAACCAAGCTGGCTTTATTACAAAGGCACATATGTCGCACACACTGCATAAAATTCCTAGCAGACCCTCGATGTCAGTGCCAGGTCATTAGAATTCTTGAAATCCATTCTGCGTTCCCCGGCAGTCCCAGTGACACTGACGTCATAACTCGGTATGTACACGTGCCAGTGTTTGAACTGAGGTTTACCTGTACAGACCTTCAGGTGCCACATACCTGGTGTACACAATCATCTCCTTTCTGTTAAAAATACACAGGGCTGCGGAAGCAATATCTGTTTCAGGTAAAGCATGAGGTATTAAACCTACCCTACTGGGCCTGTTAGATGCAAGTGCACACCCAGAATTTATCTTGGGGAGGGGGGGGGGTGAGTGACCCTGAGGCTATGCATAATTTATGTTTGATTTTAAAAACTATGTTATAAAAATCATGTCGTAAGTACAACATAACACTGTTTGCAACTACATTTATATACATACGAATATAACTACATGTTCCGTGACTCAGTCACAATGTCCTGTCTTCTTGTTCTTTTAATTTTATTAATTTATTTTTTAAAATTATAATGTACTGGTCATCAGCCGATTTCAGTGGCTGATTTCGGCTGAAGGGTAAATCACGTAAAACTTTTAATATCATAACATATACAAAACCTTTGTTTTTTTTAAATGTCGGTTTTGGGAGGTTAGCCAGGCTGCAGCCCCCCCCCCCAACTTGGGTGCGCCCCTGGTTGGATGGAATTAGTATTTAACCCGAGATAAATACGGGTTCTATCAAACTGACCCAGCAGTCTAGGTTTCCTAAGTTTTTTGGTTTTCCTGTTGACAGAAACAGACGGAAGCATCCGAAAGGCCGTGTGTTTCAGACAGGACGAGAAAATCGCAAAAGTCTCTCACACTTTTCACCTGAAAAACACGCCACAGTAAGAAACTGTTCGAATAGCTTACAGAGCCTGTTTCATACTTGGTTAACTTAACCTTTTAAAGCCTTACGGGTACTTCACGTAGCGCCAGGTTTAACACTCAAAAATTCTAAATTCTAGTGACATTACGTTTATGTGTTTTGTACGGATCTCAGAACAAATAGCAACTTTTGCCTTATAAAACATTAAGAGACTGGTTTTTATAACCGAAGTGGAGAGTGTTTACAGCGCGGTACGCACTGAGTCCTTATATAAAACAGTTTACGTTTCGTCTTTAAAGGATTGGCACATTAGTTGTGTTGACTGTACACCAAGTGGTGACATATCCACGACGGTGCTGTTGGACACGTCAGTACGGTATGGTCCCCAACGACATACAAAACAAAGAACGTTGGAGACAGAGACAGGAATGTTAACCGTTTCGATCCGTCGCAGAGAGATTAACGTCTTTTACCATATGTACTGTAATTCATTAATCCATTCTGTTGTCTGTCTCACGACAGGACCGTAGCCTCTTCCAAAGCGAGTTCCCCACAGAATGCGATCTAGTGCTTCCTCTTTCAATTTACAGCAATCCTCTTTTCGTTTAGGTCATCCAGTCGCTGCTTACGTCTTCTTCCTCGTCTTCCGGTCGCTTATATTGTTCTTTCTATCTTTCCTTCAATAACGTGTTTTAGAAGGCAGTTCCTACGCAAGACGTGACCAATCCAGTTAGCCTTCCTTCCTTCCTTCCTTCCTTCTTCCTTCCTTCTTTCCTTCCTTCCTTCCTCCCTCCCTCCCTTCCTTCCTTCCTCCCTTCCTCCCTCCCTTCCTCCCTCCCTTCCTCCCTCCCTCCCTTCCTTCCTTCTTTCCTTCCTTCCTTTTATTGTGTGTAGGATATTCCTCTCCTCCTTGACTCTACGTAATACTTCTTCACTTCTCAAATGATCAATATACTGCAGTAACATAAAATTAATTTTATAGTATATTATATTCTGGTAAGTTTTAAATACTGCTGTAAACCTCCCTGAAGATGGTTTAAAAGAGGCCGAAACGTGTAGAAACAATATAAGACTATATCTTTATATGTCAAATGCGTATTCTTCGGTGTCGCGACAGAATAAATTCAGTAGATGTGTCGGAAATGTGGTTATTTTCCTCAAAGTTTCTAATCTGGTTTTGTATTGCCAAGTTTCCACCTGATGTGCTCGCATGTCACTGCACAGCGGTCGCACCATGCAAGTACGGTCCCATAATTTATTTCAGCGGGTTAGCTGTGCGGTACAGATACCGCGAAATTCCATGACAGCTTGGTTCATCACCGGAAGTTAAGGATTACGGTATTCACTGACGGCTTTCCGGATCGGTGAGTTTTCGCACTTCACATATCATCTGGGTGCCGGTAATACTGTCACATTCTAGCCTGCCATATTCGCACCCTTAGGAATTCTTTACTGCTCCTTTCTGGTCACCATAAACTTTAGATTCACGAAAAGCATAAGAGTAACAACGCAACCGAACATTTTTCTGGCATATAACATCGTATTAATTTGTAACATATTATCGGCGTTTCGGAACAACTTGCTGCACTTTCAGGCACCTTATTCTTCTTCGAATACCCTGAAGATGTAGGCAAAAAGCGCTTCCGAAACATCAATTATGAATTAGTAATTATCAATCTACACAGAATTGTATCCTCCAACAGTGTTAGCTTTAACGTAAATGGCAGTGCTATAAACTCAAATCACACAACGTAACTTCTTATAAAAATGCAATTATTAGAAACCAAAATTCAATCCTTTAAAATATTAGGGGGAAAATTTTTCAGCATTAATTCCATTTACAAAAACTTCGGATCCACTAGGACTTCATTTTGTTTACTGAACCGAACTTAAAAAAAGTGTTTTGTGTGGTGATGGGTTTATGGACTTTATCCATCGTCCGAAGAGTAAAACACTAAAATATTAAAAAATCAAAAAACTAAAATCACAACGTTTCGGAAGCTGGTTCTGCTTCCGTCCTCATGTGAATGGAGGGGAAGAAGAGAACACCTACTCAGTTTGGCGCCTTAAACACAGCTAGCCTCCATCACTATCTAAGGGGCCCAATAAAGTAGGTGTTCTTCTCTTCTCCCCCTCCATTCACCTGAGGACGGAAGCAGAATCAGCTTCCGAAACGTTGTAATTTTAATTTTTTTAAATATTTGTAACATTTTACTCTTCGGACGGTGGATAAAGTCCATAAACCCCCACCACACAATATTATACACCGTCGTCAAAACTTTTTGAATTTAAAAAAAAGTACCTGCCTCAATACACCAGTCTGCAAACCGCTTTGATTAACAAATATAAACACTTTGAATGTTTATCACGCTTGGCGGTCTATCTCACAAGTGATTTCGTGGTAAAATATTCCTCCCAATTTGAAAAAGAAGATTTCTCCCTTCATTTGATCAATTACGCCCGCAGCCATTTACCACAGTGTAGCCCCAGCTGCGTACCGGGCTGGATTCCAGAAAGAATAAAGCACAGAATATTTCCCAGAGAGTGAAGTTAACAGATTGAAAGTCCCCCTGTACCCCTCTAACGAAAAGAACTACCGAGCGTTTCATAGCGGACGCCGGGACAAATTACTGCAGTTTACTTGCGCGCTAAAATTACAATTCTCATATTTTTGCTGCCCATTTTAAGTAATTCGTTGTGAACTTTTCTTTAATTTGTAGAGCCTTCGTTGACTTCATCCAACACCTACAATTGTTTTATTAACCTTCTCATTGCTGACACAATTAAAGAAATGTAACGGAACTCCCCTTCTTCTAAAATAATCGTGATCACTGCTACGTGTTAAGTACAGTATCCAAGATACTTAACCTTTTAAAGCCTAGCGGTAACTTTACGTAGCACCAGGTTTAACATTAAAAAATTCTACGTGGTGCCCACATTGCGTTTGTGTGTTTTGTACGGATCTCAGAACAAACAGCAACTTTTGCCTTATCAAACATTAAGAGATTGGTTTTTATAACCGAAGTGGAGTGTTTACAGCGCGGTACGCCCTGAGTCCTTATATAAAACAGACACGCTTCGTCTCTAAAGGGTTAATTATTACACTTATTCCGTGCAGTTGTTTTACATGTAGGTTTCTATTAATATTACCAACTACTGCACAATAATTCTGTATACTCTATTACATATACTCCTATATGTTTCGGTTAACCATCGTAGCTATCATCAGGGAGTCCCTAATCAGTGATTTTACAGTGTTTAAGTTATGCGTAACATTAAAATATAATATATTGATCGATAAAATATAAAAAATATATATCTGCAGAAGCCTGTCTCCAAACGTGTCTTACAAATCACTTCTAGTTCTGTAGGTTGGAGATACCCGGCTGTGGTACCCAGCGTTTATTCAAAGCGAAATATCTTCCGTGCATGCTACATGCCCCACCCATTTCATCCTCCAATATTTCAGCTTCCTAATAATATTTCGCGGAAGAAAACTCACTCGTGCAACACTAAGCAACTTCCTGCACCCTCCTGTTGCTTCCCCCCGCTTTCAGCTGAAGTGTTCCTCTTAACACACCGTTTTCAAACATCCACAGTAATGTGTGAGACCAAGATTCACACCCATACAATAAAACGTCAACGTGAACTGTTCTCTGTATCATTTCCAAATTTATGGAAAAAAAAAGAGAGATTGAGAGATACGCCATGAAACATGGAGATTTGACGTCCGCAGGGGCGAAAGGTGCCGCGACATGACGTTAACGCGAGTCATCGGCGGAATTATGCAACTGCGGAACGTGACACTTCACATAAACACGTTTGAAACAGACGTAAATGACCCATATTTACGACAGACTGACATAAAAAGGTAAATGTGCTAGACCCTTAAATGCTTATTGCAACTGCTGTTTATCTTGCAAAACCCACCTCATTCCCCAGACATTACACAGTCCTGTATTTATGTACATCTATTTTACATAACTTCCGTTCGAAATGGAAACCGCGTCAGTAAAAACAAGTATGTCTACCAGATGCTAAAACTTCCGTACGCCGTTTGCATTAATTAAACAACACATAGCTATACACACACATACATTCATACATACGACATACAGCAATACATGTTTATACCTCTCATATCTGTTTTTGTCAACACTGTAGCCAAAACACAGCATGCAACACCCTCTATACACTCCCCAACCCGTGCGATATCTCCAGCTGTCAAATGGATACGCAGATACTATGGTAGAGGGCAGATGCTCTTGTTCTGCTGGCTAAAGAAGAAACGGTGCTACAGTATATGATTGGTAGTATAACTGAAATTGGCAGAGGCTATGGAATGGAAAACAAATATAGAAATAATTAAGGTGATAAGAATATCACGGCCACCATCCGCAGTGTAGGTCACAAAACCTTAGTATAAAATATTAGTACAGAATGTTAGTAAAGTGAGTACGCTAGGATTGGGCCATGCAGTGGAAAGAGCTTCTACGCACGGACACTGCATTTCCTTTCTCTTAGATTTCACTAATTGTGTGCGAAATGTTTATTTATTAATTAACTGCTTTAGAAATTTTGGAAAATAAATAAGGGTATAAAAAAACGTATAAGTGCAAAATTCTGAGATGGAAATGACACTATTTTTCACGTGTCAAGTTTCAGTAATTTTGTTCGTGGCTATGACCGTGTAATGACAGGTCGAAAGCCAGTAAGTTGTGGTTGTGGGTACTTGGAATGGAAAGTATATGCGTAGGCTGATTAATTAATTCTGCTAATTAGTGTTAACCACTTAAATTGAAACAAAAATAAGACGAGTGTACGTTCACGTATCCACGCAGGTTCTCAAAACTGGCTACGTAGCCCTTCCCGTCTGTGCTGGAAAAGATCAAATTACGTACAACTTTAAAGGTTTTGGACAGCTGTAACAATTTCCAGATCAGTTGTCACTAGAGAGGATGGAGATTCCAGAAAATTCGGTTTTGTCCCGAAGCACTCAAACTGCCCCCCCCCCCTCGCTTTGGCCGCGTGACCGCAGTTTGACAAGGGACCTTCAATAGCCATGTCTATCGCTAACAGGACTGCCAACCGTCCAACGGACGTTTTCAGCTCTTCATTACGAAATGAACCCTCCATGCAAATCACCAACAATTGAGTTTTCCTGCAGTATTTCCCTTGCAAAGCTATTCGAAAGTTATAAAGACTAAAACACTTTAACTAGGGGGTCCGCGGTGGCGCAGTTGGTTGAGGCACTGCGCTACAAACCGGAAGGTGGCGGGTTCGATTCCCGATGGTGTCAGTGGAATTTTTCATTGACATAATCCTGTCGGTCGCACTATGGCCCTGGGGTCGACTCAGCCTCTAACAGAAATGAGTACCAGGAATATTTCCTGTGGGGTAAACGCGGCCGGTGCGTAGGGCTGACAACCCTACCACATTCAAGTGCCGACTGTCTATAAATCTGGGAGCCTCAACCTCCTGGAACCCTGTGGGCCTGTAATGGGACTGCTTTACCTCACTCACTTGAACTTCAAATAAAGGGTGTCTTTAAAATTTGTTAGTTACTATTTTTCAATGCCATTGACCGCGGTATTAGTTACTGGGCAAATAACTGTTTCGAGAAAACACACACATATATACACATATTTTGCAGAACACATAAATATGTTGTGGAACACACACACACACACACACACACAGTTGTACCGCAGAAATTAAAAGGTGACGTTATTCCTGTGTTTAATTAAGGCATGTAATCTGGGTACCAGACCTTGAATTTCGGCTTACTTTACCCCTGGTGTGTATCTGTTTGATAGAAGGTCGTTCGGAGTCCGGGGTCGGGCTGCGACACGTAAGCCAAGAATATCGCGTCACTGTACTGGGAATCACACCCTAGCTGCCCGGTTGTTCCTGCCTTCGCCTAGTCACTTTACCGACCAAGCTATCCTGACTTATACATTACCCACATTAGATAACCGCTACGTGTTTGTGACATTTTTTGTCCGATTTTGTACATTATCCATAGTCTCTAATTTAAAATGTTCACCCCTCGCCCTCGCCTAACACTGCCAGCTTCCACTCAAGCGTCTCCATATACATGTTGAAGCCATACGTGAATATCCTAGTGAGGATTTTGCCCCTAATTTCAATTCTATTACTGCACGTTGCCGAAACGACATGTTTTTTTCGAAATTGAATATGGTGTCCTGAAGGGAATTTTCATTTTGGCGCGAGGCTATAGGCTGAACTGGTCTTCGTACTATGGCGCCTGCGAGATCGTCTGGCACTTGTTAGCAAATTCACGACGATGGTGACTTAAGATATGCCATGTGTAGGTCAATTTTATCCTTACTAAATTACTAGCTATTGCTTTTAAAAATCCGACACGCAAGGGCAAATTTACATTTTTGCCACAATAAGTGTCTGGAAAACCTTTATAAAATATTCATGAGTCCCTTTTTGACTGCTGCTATTTATATCACTTCCTGTAGTCACCAATTTGAGAACCTCAAGACTTATTAAATATTCCATTCTTATCAAGTACACAAATTTGAGAAAACTCGCAACAGTGGAGCTTATTTTTATGCTATTCACTTTATGGTTGAATAAATTAGATTACAAAAATTTATACTTTACGCAGACTAGATATTTCTGAGTGTTCAGGTAAAAGGCAACGGAAAAACACGATTTTTTTTACTCTTATAAACAGTACAGTCACAACCAACACGTACACTCTATAACTGCACTGCAAACACATTCTTCAATCAAGAATGTCTAGACACCAATTAATATCAAATTACTCCAAATTCAGAAATTCTAAATCTTTTCGTATTTTCTTTCAGACACATAAACAAATCCAAAACTTACGTACGTGTCGGTTGTTACTTTACTATTTAAAAGAGTAAAATATGCTTTTGCGTGAAAAAAATCTTTAAACACCAACGAATGCACAGAGACTTTTTTTTCGTCAATTATAACACTGTGTTATAATTGACGAAAAAAAACTCTTTGTGCATTCATTGGTGTTTAAAGTTTTTTTTGTATAATATAGTGCACGGACATGGAACACATTAAATATGCTTTTGCGTGTACATACCAATTGCCATGTCCAATATTAAAAAAAATATATATATATATTTTCTACGGCCCACCGTAAAAGCTAATTTTCAGATCACTTCTGCCTAAGCTGCAAAACAGAACAGCATAATTACCAACTCAGCTTTGACTAACGAGCCCATCAGAGCAGGACAGTTACGACATTAGGTTTGTCTAATCAACACCACGGAGCAGGAGATAGCAGGAAAATCATAACGTCAGGTTTGTATAACGGATCCAACCAAGCAAGGTCATGAGTTTCGCCCAACAGACTTTACAAAGCGGTCTTACCTTCTTTCTTGTGTTTTGCCTCAGGATGGAAGAGAAAACCAATTTTAATAACTTCATATTTAAATCGCACAAAGGACTTACGCCACAGTCTAACAATTATCCAAGAGCTTTGTCAAATTTTAGCACCATAGTACAATTGCAATTAAAGTAGTCGAATTAATTAGGAAGGGAAAGATCTTTGGTTAATTGAGGATAAAATTTATTACATCTGTCTCAGCTACTCATGTAATTACATCAATTACCGGAAAGCACATTCTGTGAAAATTACATTAACAAATTAAATTCCACACTGCGACGCGTGTTGACATAGAAATTCCTTACTCGCGCAACATGACTGAAAATTGTACCAGCGCGCGAAAAAGATATACAAGGATAGTTAAACAATTCGTTTCCTCTTCAGAATATATTTAATTGCCCTGGAGTTCATAGGTCACGTGTTTCAGAGATGCACAGCAGGAAGGATTTACGCTACGGGAATGAATATACGACATAAAACAGAGCGTGCATCCGGCAGAGTACGACGTTTTGCATTTGACAGTCCGAGTGACATTTTGCTAATGAAAATGTTATTTGTTTGTACTATTCTGTGATGTATCTTTTAAACTAGATACCTACTATTTTCAAAAATATATTAGGAAATTCGGATTAAATTATTATCATTAAAATATAAAGATGTACAAAAATTAATTACCTAAAGAAGTGACATTTTAGACAAAATTAAAATTTATATAAACCCAGGAAGAATTAATGAAATGGGACATCCGGAAATACAAGTATAGGCGACTACAGAGGAAAAGGACTGACCCATATTAACAAAACTGGCAATAATTTTCAAATCCTTTCCCTTGCTACGAGTAACATGTAACTGTACGAAGAAATGGACAATGCAAGAGATAGCCATGAAGTTAAACCTGAGGGAAGGCGACCACTTGGGAGACCCAAGCGTAGATGGGAGGGCAATATTAAAATGGATCTTCAAGACGTAGGATGGGGCATGGACTGGATTGAGCTGGCTCAGGATAGGGACAGGTGGCGGGCTCTTGTGAATGCGGTAATGAACCTCCAGGTTCCACAAAGTGCGGGGAATTTCTTGACTAGCTGAGAAACTTTTAGCTTCTCAAGAAGGCCTCTGCTCCACGGAGTTAGTTAGTTAGTTAGTTAGTTAGTTAGTTGGTTAGTTAGCCATGACGTTAAAGTAAGCACAATTTAAAACATAACACCTGTGCGGTATCTTACAGGGCGTGGCATTGGGTGAACCTTATTCCAGTCAAATAAAGACCGACTTCGACATTTTGGAAACTGAAAAGGAACTGCCATAGGTCCAAATGTACGAAAGGTAACGCGTTAAAAAGCCTTCCTCCGGAGTACGGGTCACCATAATGCTGTGCCATGAAATCAGCGAAATTCGGGCTAAATAGTAAAAAAAATCACAAACATCAGAGCACAACAACATAAACTTTTTGATGCGACTTAGACAGTGACATTTACTGGACTTTAATGTAGAAGCCAAGTTGAAGCTTATTTAAATACAGGCACTAACAAAGCAGCTGTTATCACAGATGAACTGACGGACATTTGGACAGTGTGACGTGCAAGCGGATTGCACTTCACTACTGAAAGGGCCTAGGGTGTGGATCGCCACCCCGACGCCAAAAACGCTGGTTTTTTGAAAGCGAAATATTTTGGCCTGCTAAATTGGAAGTAACAAGTGATGTGATATGAAACGTTGTGATTATTTGTCCTCTTCACCCAGCATTGTTAGGCTAGAGAAGAGCAGAAATTTATGATTGTCTGGGAGACCCAAGCGTAGATGGTAGGATAATACTAAAATGGATTTTCAAGACGTGGGATGGGGGCATGGACTGGATTGCGGTGGCTCAGGATAGGGACAGGTGGTGGGCTCTTGTGAATGCGGTAATGAACCTCCGGTTTCCATAAAATGCGGGGAATTTCTTGACTAGCTGAGAAACTGTTAGCTTCTCAAGAAGGCTTCTGCTCCGTGGAGTTATTTAGTTAGTTAGTTAGTTAGTTAGTTAGTTAGTTAGTTAGTTGGTTGGTTGGTTGTTTGGTTGGTTGGTTGGTTGGTTAGTTAGTTGGTTGGTTGGTTGTTTGGTTGGTTGGTTAGTTAGTTGGTTGGTTGGTTAGTTAGTTGGTTAGTTGTTGGTTGGTTAGTTAGTTGGTTGGTTGGTTGGTTGGTTAGTTAGTTCTGGGCATGTTGAAGGGATGGCAAAGACAAGGAAGGCATCCAGATGTAGAATAAGGATATCTCTGGAAGTGCTGTGATGTGGAGACCGAGAAGTGAATGACTGAATAAAACTGAGATGGGCGTTAAGGGTGGAGAAGGGTGTGACGTCGCGAACTCCTGCAAACCTGGTTGAATGGCGGACACTGGAACTACCGGTGTTAAGGATTTGGCTTAGACTTTCGCAGAATTGCGTAGCTAAGAGACAAAGACTAAAGTACAACAGCCAGCGACGTATGTCCTAACACAGGAAACAAATCAGGCTTAGACAAAAATAACAACACTTCAATATAGTCGGAAAGTGCTACGAAATAACATAAAAAAATTCTACTACCGCACGATTTTTCTTCAGGGAGAAATAAATTTCTATACACACAGTAGTAATTTCATTGAATTTTCCGGTCACAGACTTTATCAAAATATAAAAGGAGACATTTAACGGCTTCTGTGAAATAAGATGGGGTTTTAAATTTTTCAAATTTGCTATTCCCTTTACAGCTTTTTTATTTGAGGCAATCTTACTTTTATGTGGGGAAGAGAGTGGCGTCGCCTAGTTGTCTTCTCTGCAGTTTGGTTTGGTTTTCAAAGTACACACACACTCAGTGTATGTATCTTCTGATGTCACACGTTCCTGTAAAATATACTTCCGCTTTTAAAACTAACAGTTATTTTATCACGCAAAAAATTCAAGTTCACAAATAATAAATATGTTCACGTGTAATCCGAAGCAATAGACGATCGCTGACGGTCCACGTGTGATGTTGACACACCACTGTACTTTCTTACGGACAAGTGCCACCGTACACTGGAAACAAAGATATCGCATTTGGACAAGGAAACAAAAAGACAAGACTAGAATTTCACGTGACAAAATTGAATTTATGAGACGAAACGCACAATATTTTACACGTGGATGGATAATTAAAGGTGCAAGGCTCTGTTAAGAATATATAAGTCACGAATAACGATGGAAATATTTTCTCAATGTAAAACCAATTTGATCGAATACGTCAACAAACTTAAACGAAGCAGAGTTCTGCAAATGAATCAGAGATGCGACAACGTGTAGTCTAGCACATATGTACCGATGTTTCTGTGGAATCTTCTGCTTGCATCTTAAAATTATACAGTAAAGCAGGCAAAAAAGAACGAGGTGGATGTAGGCAAAGAGTGGGTCAGGGTATGGGTCTGTCCGGAAAAACGGTAAGGATAAAGTACTGGGAGAAAACATAAAACATCGTAACATCGCGAAGGAATGAATGGGGTACTGACTATGGGAAAAACCACAACGATAGTGCTATAAAACATATATGGAACTGTAAAGGTAAAGTAATCCCATTACAGGCCTGGACAGGCCCTGAGGGTTCCAGGAGGCTGAGGTTCCCAGATTTGGAGACAATCAGCACATGTAGGTGGCAGGTTGTTAGCCATACGCACCGGCCGCCTTTACCCCCCATGAAATATTCCTGATACTCATTTCTGTAGAAGCTGAGTTGACCCCAGGGCCATAGTGCGGCCGACAGGATTATGCCAATGAAAAAAAACCCACTGACAACATCGGGAATCGAACCCGCGACCTGCCGGTTTGTAGCGCAGTGCCTCAACCAACTGCGCCACCGCGGTGCCCATATGGAACTGCAAGCCATAGAATTAAGTGCGACGTGGGTCGAAGGAGAGACCAAGACGCTAGAACGGATTTCTGGGTGAATTTTGATGGATTCGGTCAAAAGGTGACTCTGACTCACTGACTGATAGCTGATGATGATGATGATGATGATGATGATGATGATGATGATGATGACGACGACGATGCGGAGGCAAATAAATTGTTGGAGGTAAGCACACAACGCAACATCAAAAAATATTTCTCCTTCCATTTTGTTAAATATTTAACATATACATCCGTGACGTTATGCTGTCACAGATCTATATTTGGCTTTCGGAGAGAGGCGTAGATCGAAGAGGAGTGTCAGTGTGACTCACACATTAACAGGGTGTGGGGTTGTGAACTGGTTTCAACCGGCTAAGCGTAGCGTATAGCGGTAGGGTTTTGTGCACATGGTTAGGAAACTACCACCTTCTAAACAAACACTTCCTTCCATGGAGTTTGTTACGTAGGTCGTCCCCAGTATTATCGGCTTTTTAGACTTCGTTCATCGTCTGGTATCCGACAAAAAAAAAAACAAATTTCAGAAGCCGTATCTGTTTCTTTCTTCAGGCGAAAAGCCGGGGGTATATACTCAGTTGGTTTCATTAGTTAACCCTAATGTATGAAACCAGATATTAATCTGAGGATGGCAAAACAACGGACAATCGAATCATTGTTTTCTGTTCGAAATATCTGACAATGGATACGTCCAGAAGCCCAACAATAATGAAAGAGATGGGCCAGAATTCCAACACACAGAACTTACCTAATTTAGGGACAATGTGTCTCATATAACTAACTAACTAACTAACTAACTAACTAACTAACTAACTAACTAACTAACTAACTAACTCCATGGAGCAGAGGCCTTCTTGAGAAGCTAACAGTTTCTCAGCTAGTCAAGAAATTCCCCGTATTTTATATAACCTGGAGGTTCACTACCGCATTCACAAGAGCCCGCCACCTGTCCCTATCCTGAGCCAGCTCAATCCAGTCCATGCCCCATCCCACTTCTTGAAGATGCATTTTAATATTATCCTCGTATCTATGCCTGGGTCTCCCAAGTGGTCGCCTTCCCTCAGGTCTCCCCACCAAAATTCTGTATGCACCTCTCTTTTCCCCCATACATGCTACATGCCCCGCCCATGTCATTCGTCTCGATTTGATTACCCGAATAATATTTGGTGATGAATACAGGTCATTAAGTTCCTCGTTATGTAGTCTTCTCCACTCCCCTGTCGCCTCGTCCCTCTTAGGCCCAAATATCCTCCTCAGCACCCTATACTCGAACACTCTCAGTCTTTGTTCCTCCCTCAGTGTGAGAGACCAAGTTTCACACCCATACAATTTGTCATATAGCTTTGTAATAATAACAGGCTCGAAACGGGCAACAAATAAACACCCGAGACCAGCAAAACGTACAGCGAAAGAAAGCATCTAATAACAAGTGCCCTCCACAGAAATACAGCCCTCCTTTGTTGTTTATTTAAAAGCGATACGTTTCAACTGCGGTTTCTACTACGAGATGCTCCAAGCTATCGACAGCAAAGCGGAACACATTCCTTCCTCTGGACTTATAGGATGCCTCCCTCATTTCCACTTGAATCAAAGGCGAACTCAACTACTTGTAACATCACACTGTCACTTGACACAGTCACGCCTTGTTTAAACTTCTGAGAATTCAACACTCTCCTGCAAGTCTGTTAAGGTTGAATCTCTCACTAGATGACTCTGTGATCTCTCATTACCCAATATTCTCTTACCAAATTCTCATTATGAGATTTAAATTCTACTTTAATTGTTACCAGTGTCATTTATGGTAATGAAATACCGTGAAGAGCCTGACGTTTCTGGGACAGATTACTGAAAGAAGACCTCAATAGGAGGCATTAGTACTATTACTCTCTTGTATAAATTTGTAGTCCTGCAGATCTGCCTTTATTACGTTTTTTTATTCTGCAGTAAATGTGTCACTAAGTTACTGGCTGTGTGCCCCTACACTTTGCCTGCTGTTTTATATGGGCGTGAAACTTGGTCTCTTACATTGAGGGACGTCCATAGGCTGACAGTGTTCCGAGAATAGGGTGCTGAGGAGGATATTTGGGCCTAAGAGGAACGAGGTGACAGGGGAGTGGAGAAGACTACATAATGAGGAGCTTCACAATCTGTACCACTCATCCAATATTATGAGGGTGATGAAACAATGAATGAGATGGGCGGGGCATATGGCACGTATTGGGGAAAGGGTTGTGGGAGAAACCTGAGGGACAGAAACAACTGGGAAGACCTAAGAATAAATGGAAGGATAATTTTAAAGTCTATTTTGTGGGAGAAACCTGAGGGAAAGAAACAACGGGGAAGACCTAAGAATAGATGGAAGGATAATAAAGTCTATTTTCAAGAAACAGGTGGAGATGTGGATTGGGTGATCTGGCTCAGGATACGGACAAATGGTGGGCTGTTGTAAATGCGGTAATGAACCTTCGGGTTCCATAAAATGCGCGAAGCTTTTTGACCAGCCGAGGGACAATTAGTTTCTCAAGAAGGACTCTGCTTCATGGAGTTATTTACTTGATTCCGTGTACGTCTGTTCTCTCTGATGAAACTCGAAGTTTCGCAAATTCGCCATGTTTTAAATTGCTGGCTAAAAAACACTAGTACTTATATCCCGTGCTGTAATATTTGATGACACACTTTCAAACTTAATTACGAACTTTCAAACTACCCCAGAAGACCCCAATTGTAACGAAATCAAATAGCTCAATACAGACAGTCAAAAACACAAGAGAAGTTGGGAATCAGTCAACCCCCTTTTTAGTTACAAAGCTTCGTGTGGCAGTTCTTAGTTCCTGCGTTTAACCCTTTAAAGACGAAGCGTATCTGTTTTATATAAGGACTCAGAGCGTACCGCGCTGTAAACACTCTCCACTTCGGTTATAAAAACCAGTCTCTTAATGTTTTATAAGGCAAAAGTTGCTGTTTGTTCTGAGATCATTACAAAACACATAAACGCAATGCGGGCACCACGTTGAATTTTTTAATGTTAAACCTGGTCGTATGTAAAGCTACCGCTACGCTTTAAAAGGTTAAGCAGAAGTATAATATTAAAACAGATCTTACACAAATACAATGTGACTGTGGGAGAAATATTTAAGTGTTTCAGCGCAGAATCCGACGATAAACTGAAATTATGGTGACAAACACAGGCGTCGCTTTACTTGAAGAATCTTCTACGTCGATAATACAGTCCTGGAGTGCTTAGGGGAACAGGTGACTCGAGGCAATTAGTTGGACGGTTGCAACTTACTTGATTAGAAACTTGTATCCAACAGCTACATTCTGGCGTGTTAAAGAAGCTTGCGATATTCCAGCGTGGGTTTCTTCTACAGGCCTCGTACCTGCCCTCTACACAGCAATTTCAAATCACTTGCAAAGTAGCTTCTTTCTATGTAAAACATGCAAAAAGTGGGAGAGGACGTTGTGATAGTGCAGAAATTGTCTAGAGATTTCTCCGTATATGTCGCTTTTATATTACACAGGCTAATGGAATTTTGTATCAACTACTGGGGCCTATCCCTTTACGTAACTTTACGTGAAAAAATGAGTCACTGTACATGACAGGTTAAACTGCTGAAATGTACGCTGCAGAAATTTTTATATTGATACCGTGTGACCTGTATCAGTATATTACGTAATGTCATAGAGCGCTGTGGCTCTAAGGTTTGGCTGATGGTAGAGTGAAACGGCCCAAATGCTTGGCTGTTGAAGCCTTGCAGGCTGCTAGAAACGGCCAGAACTAGAGCTCAGTTAAGAGAGTGGCTGGGTGCGCAGAAAACAGTGAAGGGCCACACATGGCACTCATCAGATTGCTTGCATTCGGAGGGGAGTATCCTCTAAGTAGAAAACCAGAGCTAAATAATATATTTTAGGGGAAACCGGGATTATACACTACTGAAAAGTAATATATTACGAATTTACACTGGGACTGATTTGTTCGTTTTTAATGGCTCAGAAGTTGCAACGTTAACCTTTTAAAGCCTAGCGGTAACTTTACGTACCACCAGGTGTAACGTTAAAAAATTCTACGTGGTGCCCACATTCCGTTTATGTGTTTTGTACGGATCTCAGAACAAACAGCAACTTTTGCCTTATAAAATATTAAGAGATTGGTTTTTACAACCGAAGTGGAGAGTGTTTACAGCGCGGTACGCACTGAGTCCTTACATAAAACAGATACGCTTCGTCTTTAACCTTCTAAAGCCTAGCGGTAACTTTACATACCACCAGGTTTAAAATTAAAAAATTCTACGTGGTGCCCACATTGCCTTTATGTGTTTTGTACGGATCTCAGAACAAACAGCAACTTTTGCCTTATAAAACATTAAGAGACTGGTTTTTATAATCAAAGTGGAGAGTGTTTACTGCGCGGTACGCGCTGAGTCCTTATATAAAACAGATAACATTTCGTCTTTGAAGGGTTAAACAAACATACTGAAAAAATTAGAGGCGGCAGAGCTGAGATTTCTAAGACCACTCGTAAGCTTATCCAGGTTTGACGAGGATGTACAAACATCCGCGACAAATTATAAGCACACTATATAGCTTAAAACATTATTCAGTACCAACATGTGGCAAGGATGAAAGTTAATCGTGTCCCACCATTATTGGAGTTCCGGTATGATGGGAACGGGACACTGACATCTGGGGAGACCAAAACAAAGACGGAAAGACCAAGGGCATCTTCAACATCAAGGACAGGTCTGAATGGACTTTGACGTTAACAGTTCGCGATGACGACGACGCTGTCGTCGTCGATGAGGGCGTTCATTTTCACTTGAAGATTGCTGATTCCTAATGACGTAAATAAACTGCAAACAGTTCTGTCTGAGTTGCAAGACCAACTGTCTTCACTCCGAAAATTAGTTTTAGCTAATATGGGTTAACAAGCCACCAGCCTTTACGTAACCATCTGTAACTACGCTAGCCCGTTTACCTGAATCTGCCTGGATAACAAATTACCACAAACTCCACTGATGATAAAATATCGGACCCCAAATTTAGGGTAATAAATCATGAAAATAGAATAAGCGAAAATGGAACTGAATGACAGCTTTTAAACAGAGCTTTAAAAGCATTAAATTTCCGAACTACCTGCTGCACACCTGTCAACATTATTTCAACTATGTCCTTCAACATGCATGACGCCAACATCAGTGACGTAATTAAATGTGTCTCTTACCTTCATATCAGCGTCATTATGAATTTTGTCTACCTAGTACATTAAAGCAATATAATGCTACTTATTAATTAAATTCGTTTTGGAAATCAAATTTCCTGCCTGCATATTCACAACTAATTACGAAGTTGACTTGATTTCCGAAATAAATTTAATTATTTTCAATCAAGATTGTTAAAACATGGTTTAATATTTGTGGTAGAAAAATTCAGCATGGCACCGAAATGAACTTACATAAGCGTCAGTACTACCATACTCTGGTAACTTCACGTGGGTCGAAACGTGTATGTTAATCCTTTAAAGACGAAGCATAAACTGTTCTTATTTAAAGACCCAGTTCGTACCACACGGTAAAACACTTTTCTTCTCGGCTATAAAATCCAACCAGTTTATGTTACATAGGGAAAAGGTTACTGTTTGTTCTGAGATAAATACAAAACACATAAACACAGTGTGGGCAGGATGTGCAATTCTAGAATGTTAGACCTGTTGGTGCATCAAGTAACGAGTTAGGTTTTAAAAAGTTAAGAAACCGTGCACTAAAAGGTGTGAAATAAAATCCAATCAGTTAGAAGAACTGTAATATTATTTAAAAACCCCCCACTTTTTCAGAATTAAATTTCAAAGAGCTTGAAACGAATTTAAGACCTGAATCTTCATCAAAACTGCCGTGATAAACTTAAATTTCGCAACAGCTGTGACATCGTGTAGTCTGTAAAAAAAAAAAGTGGAATTTGTCGATAGAAGCCTCATGGTGTATCCTTCAGCGTACAGCGACACATAATGCATTGCTGATGAAGGCATTTTATTTCTTCCGAAAGCTCTGTATATTCCTTCGGGACAATACGTTGTCACATTCAGGACAACACATTTCTTATATTTTCATCTTTTAAGACTTTGTTCCTGTCATCCCTATAACCTAAATGCTATAACAGTATCTCAACTTACATCCTAACCTCTTCCTTTTTACACCCTTATATTCATTATTGACTAAATCACCTTACTGGCCCCACTTAGCAACAGCTACTTTCAATAAAATGTAATTAAAATAAAACTATCCCTGTGGCTCCACGAAGGCGTATATGAAGTTAAAGTATGGCTCCACACATTCGTAACCTCGGCGCTAAGTGGAGGTGAGTGATGAGGTTCACTTTCCCATCGCTTTACTCCTGGGGACAGTTTCCCTCTCTACAGAGTAACTGGCTCGGCGGGATGCAGCGCTATCAGGGTCCTACGGAGCGAAAGGCAAAATTGTTTTCCCTGCTAGGAACGGACAGACAACTGCTCGAATTTCCAGTCCCTAGTTTAATCACTATAGCCACTGAGCTACCCCGCTTACTCTGTAAATAAACCATAAATAAAAAAACAACGTTCCTCGCCTAAATAACCCCACAAACTGGAATCACGAATATCGAACACCCTCTCAAATAATCGAAAGCTTCGAAATATGGAAGTTCATCACCAACTGCACAAAAGTACGAGTAATAAGTATGGTGTGCCTTTACAATCTGTAGCAGTAATCTGGAGACAGGACAGTGACTAGGTTATGGGCAAAATGCTCTGGATTTCGAACCCCAAAAGGGGCAATAAATTTTCCGCTTCTCCAAAACTTTCACATCAACTCTGCGGCCTACACAGGGGGTCGTTTCCCTGGAGCTGGGATGGAAAAGCAGTGGGGCGTGAGGTTCACCACTCACCTTCATCTAGAAAGGAGTTTAAGAATTGGTGGAGTTATACCCTTATTCCCCCTATACACATTCAAAGGCATTAACGTACGTATAGCTTCTATAAAAAGCAGTATCAACTAGTTATGAATCAATCATATCAAAGAATCTGCTTCGACCTAATCAGCTAAGCCCTAACAGCTACTTCTCCACCCCTGCATCGCTAGACGAGGCACCTGTAACAAGATTCGTCGCATTTTGGGAATCAAACGTTCAAAGTTTTCGACGTAGCTAACAAAATATTTACTTTCTCCGCCATAAATGTCAGAGCCTTTGTTATCACAACGAACGCTGCCGTACGTTTATTCTCTCTTCTCCTTTTTGCTACGTTCCTTACATTCTCCAGAGCCAACAGAAGCAATTTATTTGATAATGAGAATGAATTTAGACTACGCTGAGTCCTATTAAATAAAAGACGAATACTCTCCATTGCGGTACAGGTCTGCAGACACTGTGCAACACAGCCCACAGCAAAAATAATGAATCACTAACTTTAAAATTGTTCTGCTGTCGTACTGTCGTCAGCGCAAAGACTCTCTGGCACGCCGGTAAATAAGTAAGCCTTACCTAGGGCAACAAACAGCAGCCCGGCAAGCTAGCAGTGTGACTGTGTGCCTACCTACCAGGGCTGTGGAGTCGGAGTCGGAAGGAATTTTAGGTGGAGTCCGAGTCGGAGTCGGTAAAAATGTACCGACTCCGACTCCGAACTCAGTTTAAAATCTTAACCAGATACTCTAACTCCAGGGCCCTGATAGCTACAGTAACCATTAGACTTATACTTAAATATAGGTTATAAGTCTAAACAGTAGCCTGATGATTCACGTGGTGGTGATAAAATGTCTTACCGTTATTAACCCTTTAAAGACGAAGCCTATCTGTTTTATATAAGGACACAGTGCGTACCGCGCTGTAAACACTCTCCACTTCGGTTACAAAAACCAGTCTCTTAATGTTTTATAAGGCAAAAGTTGCTGTTTGTTCTGAGATCCGTACAAAACACATAAACGCAATGTGGGCACCACGTAGAATTTTTTAATGTTAAACCGGGTAGTATGTAAAGTTACCGCTAGGCTTTAAAATGTTAATACGTATTGAGATTTTATGAAGGAGTCGGAGTCGGAGCTTTTGTGTACCGACTCCACAGCCGTGCCACCTACTGCATATTAAATACCTGGTCGGACCGGACATTGTGTTGTTCTCTGTTATGCCACCCTGCAGTCTGCTATGTACTGACCAACATTTATAGTAAACTCGCGTGGTTTCCTATTTTGGACGTAGATTACATTTGACAATCCTGTTCCGTCCCTCTTTCCCATTACTTTATCGGCCGGGGCGTGAAGCTGACCACTCAGCTTCATTTAGCGCCAAGGTTAAGAATGAGTGGAGCTGTACAACCATTCCTAAATACGCCTTCATGTTGTGGACAGCAAGTTTTGTTTTACCTTCTGTCGCACAATATAATCTGTCCCCGACAGCGTAACTGATAAAGCACAAACACAATAAAGTGAAAGACACACAAAAGAAGAGCGAAAATACACATGGAGAATTAATTGCTCTCAGCAGTCTTTTAATTTAGCTTGGTGTTGCCGAGTTTATTTAATGACATTTTTTAATTTTATTGTTTTGTTGGTAAAAATTTAGGGTAAATATAAACGACAATTTTGAAAAAAGAAATGTTTACATCCATTTTAAAAATATACATATTCTAGAATTCTTCGATACACTGGGGAACCGAAAGAAATGAACATGTTAACTGTTTCGTGAATGAAGTTACAACCGGAACCTAATCGCTATCATCTTGACCACGTGACTCAGCGCTGCATTTGACACGATATTGTATCTGAGAGGCTTGGCTTAGGACATAAAGGCAGACGCTGGGTCTACGTGACCTGGGAGGGAAACGGACTTTGTCACACAAACCGTGTCAGTACTGCGATGAACACAAATCTTGCACTCATGACAGACCTTGTTTTCATAACATTACTTTAAATCAAGCACAAAACAGCTGACTATATTCGAGCCCGGTTATAACGACATCGGCCTATGTGACACCTCATCTATAGCGTCAGATATTCTGTCGTACCAATTAATTCCTGACTGTTAACTTTGACGTTATATTCCTCGGTCATAACAACACTCGTTTATAACGACACAAAATATTGAGTCCCTTTCATAACGTTACAACCCCTCGGTTATAACAACACTCTTTTATAACGACAAAAAATACTGAGCCCCTTTCATGACGTTATAACTTTATGACGTGTTTATAACAACACTCGTTTATAACAACACAACATAGAGTCCCTATCATGACGTTACAACCCCTCGGTTATAACAACACTCGTTTATAACGACGCAATATACTGAGCCCCTTTCACGACGTTATAACCCCTCAGTTATATCAACACTCGTTTATAACGACACAAAATATTGAGCCCCTTTCATGACGTCATACCCCCTCGGTTATAACAACACTCTTTTATAACGACACAAAATATTGAGCCACTTTCATGACGTCATACCCCCTCGGTTATAACAACACTCGTTTATAACGACACAAAATATTGAGTCCCTATCATGACGTTACAACCCCTCAGTTATAACAACACTTGTTTATAACGACACAAAATACTGAGCCCCTTTCATGACGTTATAACCCCTCAGTTATATCAACACTCGTTTATAACGACACAAAATATTGAGTCCCTTTCATGATGTCATAACCCCTCGGTTATAAAAACACTCGTTTATAACGACACAAAATATTGAGCCACTTTCATGACGTCATATCCCCTCGGTTATAACAACACTCGTTTATAACGACACAAAATATTGAGCCACTTTCATGACGTCATACCTCCTCGGTTATATCAACACTCGTTTATAACGACACAAAATATTGAGTCCCTTTCATGATGTCATAACCCTCGGTTATAAAAACACTCGTTTATAACGACACAAAATATTGAGTCCCTTTCATGACGATATAACCCAATTCAACTCTAAATAACTCCATGGGAAAAAGGAGAATCATTTACATGATCCACAAATTAATGTTATTTTATGGAACGCGAAGTATCATTACCGTGCTCACAAAACCCTAACACTGGTCACTATCCTCAGCCAGTAATTTCATCCTTCACACAGTATTACTTTAAGATCTGTGCACATACAATCGCCATTATGCATGACAGTTCACAGTTTTAAACACTCAGAACCCAGACGCGCTCTCTTACTGCTGTTGGCTGTGCCAATTTTGTAATTGTTTCCCCCTTCCATTCGATTTCTTTCTAATGTTACTTCTACATGTTCCATGTCAAATTATCAATGACAACGAGCACTTGGTTTAACTAATCAGAACAAGTATTATGTTTTAACACTGGGCTTACTTGTACGCGTTCAATTGGCAACAAATGTGATACAAAACAAACGGATTCAGCTTACAGAGTTGAACAGCATGACAAGTGCAATTTGGCACGTCAAAAGTAGGGAACACTAACTGGGATCAAATTTTCGTTATGGATGCATGTCTTCGTGAGCGGACAGATTAATAGTTTCACAGCGCCATGTCAGTTGTATGCTTCTTTTCAGGTCACAGTGTCGACAACAGGTGGGCGGTAGACATGTTGACATGGCGAGTAAAATTAAAAATGCAGCCACTGACCTGAGATACGTACTTCGGCCACAGCATGTGTGGCGTTCAAGTAGCGACTTCATGCCGGAACAAGCCCTGAACAAATTACAGGGCAGTGGTAACTATTTATACCACTTAATTTAATTCCAAATAACAAAACATTTGTGCAGCCATCTTTATTTTTGGGGGTCCCTGCCTTCTCAAAAGAAGCAACAATTTTTTCAGTAAACGAGAAAAGTAATCACTTGACATTTATTATAACGGAGAAGGGCTGAATTTTTTGACAGGATTAAAATTTCTTTTGAAATATTACTTCAGATCTTTACTAAGTAAGAGAAGGATGAGCGGGCACAGCCTGAGAATCTTCAGAGCAATAGATTTTTAGTTTCTTGCCTCACAACACAACCTCCTCTTTCTGCATTTGCAGTTTAATGAAAATATAATATTATTTTAGGTTACGTTATTTTATGTTATGACATGTCATACTGTGTGCCGGACTGATGGTTATAATTCAAAATGTCACGTGATCGGACACAAGCATACAGGTCTTCTTGGGTTTCCGTTACTTTCAAGCAAATACTAAGCTGGTTCCCAAGTTCCTTCGCTTTGTTCCCATGCAGCTTTTCCTATTTCAAAACAATAAGATTTAAACACCCATTCCTCGAGGACACCAAATCATACCACTCAAAATTATATCAAAATTCCACGCATTTTATTCAAGTTACTAGTGCTAATAATGCAAATTTTGTACAGAAAGAGTTCACATACTTCCGACATAACACTAATTAACAGATCTTTTCCTCGAACACCACGACTAATAAAACGTTCCACGGTCCAAGACAACTTTCACGTTCCAAACTGTTGTGACGTAAGAAAATATCAAGATTAAGTGTTCCGCTCCCCTCCTTCAGTACTTCTGTCTCTACAGTGATGTATATACAGCTACAGGGCCCGAATAGGAATGCAGTAAAATTAGGCGAGAGAATTTTGAGTTTTCACGGCGGTAAAAATACACTTCATGTTCTTTTTGGTTTTAACACCTGTATCACTGTGTGCTGGTTAGCGATGCTTCGGAGAAACCTGCAGCCACCGTCTTTTACCTTGTGGTAAAACCTGTTAATATACAGGGTATACACAAAAGAATGGTGCGGTTTCAAAAGTTAACAAGAAATGTATTTCTCACCTTATACGGGCAAAACGTACACCGTTAGCAGCGGCAACTGTCCAAGTTTCTCATGCGTTAATCACAGTACTTCAATGTGTGCACCCTGGGTCACACGACACACATCCACACGGTAATCAAATTCATCCCAGACTCGGTGTAGCATGTCCGCTGTAACGGTCTGCAGTGCATGCGTTATCCGATCACAAAGTTCCTTGAGGGACATGGGCAATGGTGGTACGTAAACGCTGTCTTTAACGAACCCCCAAAGAAAGAAATAACGTGGTGTTAGATCGCAGATCTGGACACCTCAAAACGGAGCACACAGAACGCCTTCTTCTGCTGCGATTCCATCTTGGAAACTGGCCCCGCGGCCCCGCAGTAAGCATGAGAAGCGAACTGCTGGTAGCGCATGAGAAACTTGGATAGTTGCCGCTGCTGACGGTGTACGTTGTGCCCATGTAAGATGAGAAATAAATTTCTTGTTTACTTTTGAAACCGCACCATTCTTTTGTGTATACCCTGTATATAAGCTACTTATGTGCGAGCACAAGAGTTAAATGTAGACTGGTCACCTGCCTCACAAAATAAAGTGTACAGAACTCGGTTTGTGCGACACTGTTTGGCAAATTTAATTCTGTTATATACTGTAATAAATAAGCGCGATAGTGTGGAGTTATTAGCAAGCCGTGCAAGTAATTTCTCAAGTGACTACGAGACACGAATTTACGTAACAGATTTACATACACAAATGACAATAAAAATCCGTTTATACCACGCTGAAGGTAAAAAATACACCGGGTGGGCGGGTTCAGAGGGATTACTTTTAAAAGGTAAATTAATTGGCCGTCTGGCAAAGTTACGGGTGAGTTCATTACTGACCACGAACTGCCAGGCTGTGTACTTTCCACCATCGCCACTGTCGCAGGTAGACAAAGTAAACTCATGTGTTACATCGTTGGGAACGTGTCTGTAGAATATGTGTGAACTTTGTCTAGTGAAAAATAGAAAAATTGTGCACAAGGCGAACCTTCAGAAACGACGGTGATGGGCAACAACAAAGGCGTCTCTTCTTTACTTTCGGTTTAATGGACAAACATAAGGATGGCTAAACTAGGACATGTCGGAAAGTAGATCAGAAATAACTGTAACGTTTTTAAGTGTGGTGCCGGAGAAGAATGGAGAAGATCAGTTGGACCGATTTTGTGAGAAATGAAAAAGTATTACACAGAGTCAAGGAGGACAGCAATATCCTATACGTAACAGAAAGAAGAAACGATAAACGTACTGGTCACATCTTGTGCATGAACTGTCTTCTAAAATACGTTATTGAATAAAATACAGATGGAAGGACAGAAGTGGCAGGACGACAAGGAAGAAGATGTAAACAGCTACGGGATAACCTTAAGGAAAGCAGGGTATAGCTGAGATTGAAAGAGGAAGCACTAGATCGCACTGTGTGGGGAACTCGCTTTCGAATAGGCTGCGGACCTGTCGTTAGACTGCGGAATGAATGAATAAATAAGGATGGATTAAATATCCAATAAATTTTGATAAACTTTAAACGCCTGGGAACAAAACGGATAAATCCAAATTACATACACGAAAAATTGATGTCAGATTAAATTCAAACAATTTGCACTTTCATTCTGTCCACAGTCAGTCATCTGCTAGTTTTATATATAAATAAACTTTACAATATGAAAATATATAATTCTGCCTGTTTCATACGGGTGTGAAAAGTGATCTCTGGTATTAAGGCGATAAAACAGGGTTGGGGTGTTCGAGAATATGCCGCTGGGGAAAATATTTGGGCCTAAGATGGACGACGTAACAGGGGACTGGAAGCGACTGCATAATGGAATTCACGATTGGTTGATAAAAATCAAGGATAATCATACGTGGAACACGAGACAGGTGTGAAGGCAGAAAAGAAATACGCGAAAGGTTTTGGTGAGAAAACGTGAAGAAAACAGGTCACTTGATACAAGCAGGCGTAGATGAGAGGATAATATTAAAATTAATGTTAAAGGAATGCGCTGGCTGGGCATGGAATTGATTAGCCCTTTAAAGACGAAACGTATCTGTATTGTATAAGGACTCAGTGCGTACCGCGCAGTAAACACTCTCCACTTCGGTTATAAAAACCAATCTCTTAATGTTTTATAAGGCAACAGTTGCTGTTTGTTCTGAGATCCGTACAAAACACATAAACGCAATGTGGGCACCACGTAGAATTTTTTAATGTTATACCTGGTCGTATGTAAAGTTACCGCTAGGCTTTAAGAGATTTATCTCGTTTAGAATAGGGATGAATGGTGGGCTTTTGTGGACACGATCATGAACTTTTCGGTTCCATAGAACAGGCGAAATTTCTTGACTACCTGAGGATCTACTCCTTTCTCACAAAGGACTCTGTATATGCAGTTCGTTAGTTAACAAATGCGCTTCTATTTTAAAATTAAGTCTCAAGTATAAAAGTGAGGAGGACGCAGAGTACGTTCGCGATACAAATCTTCGCGCCGTATACCAACATTATTTACAATGAAACATGTAGCATCAAGACGGCGCATTCTGTTGTAGCAAAGTCGCCTTCTGGAATTTCTCGGCCACCACGACCCCAGTCTACATCTGTCATAGACACAAGTGAGGAATGTCGCGAGTCTTAGCCACGCCAACTTCACAGAAGTTAGTGGGTTAATATTTCTACAGTTCTTAACCCTCTTTGCTTCTCCCAGAATAAAACATAACGCAGCAGCACTGTTCTTCTGTAATTTGTCGTATTACTTGGATTTATTTTTTGTGTGCACCTTCCTACTTCTTACAAATCCAGGGATGAGAACGAAAAGATATATCAACAAACTAAAGTGACAGCAACATAAGGGGAAGTTAAGCAGAAAGAAATACAAAAGACATATAGCAACATAAAATAGTCGCTTTTATAAGTGCCTTACTGTAGCGTGGGCCAGTTAACGTCACATGAAACACATGAGTAAGCCTACTTAAATGTACTTAATTATACTTACAGATACGAACATCAAAAGGTAAAGCAGTCCCATTACAGGCCTGGACAGGCCCACAGGGTTCCAGGAGGTTGAGGCTCCCAGAGTTCTAGACAATCGGCACTTGAAGGTGGTAAGGTTGTCAGCCCTACGCACCGGCCGCCTTTACCCCTAGGAAATATTCCCATAGCCCTACAGTAGTTAGGTAAAGTGGCCTTGCCATAGTTGTCAGCTTCACTCTCCGGCCGCTTTTCCCCCCAAGGAAATATTCCTGCTACTCATTTCTGTTAGAGCTTGAGTCCACCCCAGGGCCATAGTGCGACCGAAAGGATTATGCCAATAATGATTATGTCAATGAAAAATTCCATTGACACCATCGGGAATCGAACCCGCGACCTCCCGGCTTGTAGCGCAGTAGCCTCAACCAACTGCGCCACCGCGGCCCCACACAATACTATTACTTTCACAGAAATAAGATTGGCGGCGTACGTAACACGCATCAGGAAAGAAATCCCTGCCACATTTTATTCTAGAAACTTACGGGAAAGAGGTCACTCAGACAACCCAGACGTAGATGGGACATATAATATTACCGTAGTATTTAAAAATACAGTTTAAGTGAACTGTTTAGTATAGGATTTAAGGTTTTCATGGCAGTGAGTCTGTAAACTGCTGTTTACTGACTTCGGTAGTAGGTGCCGCGTCTTCATCAAGGCAGATGAGCGAAGGATTTGAAGATAAAGCCAGTAGGCACTGATTACACTGATACCTGTTAATGCCAAGTGGGTCGGGTATTATTTTAAGGCAGTAACGAAACGTCGGAGGAAATGAAAATCACGTTATTTATTGACTAACTGAAAGACTGCATGAAGAAAAATCCTGAACAATGGAATTAGTTAGCTTAAAATATGGCTTTTGAACAATACCTACCAATCTTCTTCATTGTCCGATCACTTCTGCTACCAAACAAATTCAACACGCTTCAAGACTCCTGTATAAACATTGTGAATTTGTCTGCTTTTCTCCGCCTTTTGAAATTTTCAATCAGATTTAAAAAATGTTTGTTATGTATTTAATAATAAATACGGGGCACGTATTGATTTCGTTGTTGTATTCTGATAATACGAATGTACAAAAACGCAATTATGTTCGGTCAATGCCGTGGAACGGAGAGGAAATATACAGCACAGTTTATCAAAGCTTAGTTGTGTTAGAAAATCACAATGCCGACTGCTAATTGGAATGGAGGTTAAAATGTCAAAGGTCGTCAGTTTTAATGCAGAATGAAATAAGAACAAATGACATTACGCGAACATTTTAGTGTCGTTAATAACACCACAGAAGAATAACTGCTAAGCCGAAGTAAAACAGCTCAATAATAATTAGGGAAAGAAGACATCTTGCAAAATTTCAAATGGCAGGTTTTATTGTAGATGTTGGGAAAATGCTTAAAATTTATCGAAAGGACGGAAAATTAATGAAAAGTTACGTCTTATAAGATTTAGTTACGTCATTAATAGGGAGCATACTAAAGCCTAGCGGTAACTTTACATACGACCAGGTTTAACATTAAAAAATTCTACGTGGTGCCCACATTGCTTTTATGTGTTTTGTACGGATCTCAGAACAAACAGCAACTTTTGCCTTACAAAACATTAAGAGACTGGTTTTTATAACCGAAGTGGAGAGTGTTTACAGCGCGGTACGCACTGAGTCCTTATATAAAACAGAAACGCTTCGTCTTTAAAGGGCTAAATAAATCTCTTTGTGCAGTTGAATGGTAACACAATTTGTATTGTTCATAAGCCCAAGAACAAACAGCGGTAAATGCCGTAAGACGAGTGGGTATTCTGTTGCAGTTAGCCTAGGCACAAAACCAGCAGAAGTATCAGTTATTGAACACCAGATATGTAGTGCTTAGCACGGAATGGGTTCAAAACATGATATAAAGCAAGGCTCTGGATACGGATTCTGTTTGAACTGAGAAAGGAAACCTCGTGTTCCATAAAACAAAGCGAATTTATTACCAAGCTGAGATAACGTCAGCTTCGCATTAACGAATTCACTAAGTGTGGTTAGCTTCTTGCTTATGTAAGAACGTCCAACGCGCTCTCTTAAGTTTCCTGGTTGGTTTTATCTCTTCCAAATGGAATTTCTTTGTGCCGTCCTACACCAAAGTAGCACAAATATCCAAAATTTACAATACATAACACAGCTGTCCATATAACAGTCACGGTATAGGGATGTCAGTATCGGAATATTTATAGCTAAAATCTTAAATCAAAAAATGCACGAAAATCCACAAATTCTAGTTATTCACTAGTATACAAAAACCAACTAAATACATTTCTTTTTTACCAAGTTTCACTTAACACTCACTTCCTCGTACATGTTTCGGCATCCTATGGTGCCATTTTTTAACACTTTACAGAGTTTTTATTATTTAACACTCCATATCAAGAGGAAGCGACACATCAAAACGGCGGCAAGAAGAGTGAAGACCAAGCAACGGAACTCAATCAAGGCCCAGCAACAAAGAACGTACAAGTGACACTCCCTGCAGATGGCACCATAGGATGCCGAAACATGTAGGACAAAGTGAGGATTAAGTGAAAATTGGTGACAAAGTGCATTTAGTTGGTTTTTCTACACTAGTGAATAACTACAGGACAATGCACGGTATGTACAATATTAATATCCATAAATTGTAGTACACTCATGTAATTACATACTGATGAACTGAACCACATGTGACAGTTGTCAGGAGCGCCTGAACATTGCTTTAAAACCCTTTAAAGACGAACTGTGTTCATTTTTATATAAGGACTCAGTGCGTACCGCACTGTAAACAGTCTCCACTTCGGTTATAAAAACCAGTCTCTTGACGTTTTATAAGGCAAAAGTTGCCGTTTGTTCTGAGATCCGTACAAAACACATAAACGCAATGTGGGCACCACGTAGAATTTTTTAATGTTAAACCTGGTGGTACGTAAAGTTACCGCTACGCTTTAACACGCCGTGACTTACCCACTGGCACTAATACGAAGTTAATATCATATCTTTGTAACATATTCAGTTCTGCAGTATGAACAGGGTGCGGTAAAGACCTGCCGTGCCTAGTCGCCAGGCTATCGCCACGGAGGCCCGGGTTCGATTCCGTGACAGTCAACGTCAGATTTGTGGCGGAAAAAATTACGGCCGTATATCTCCCTGTAGTTCGATTTCCCTCTGTAATATTATCCCATCCATATGACAAAATCATCTTCATACTAACACTACTCACCAGAAGGACGAGCGGGCTAAGCCTGGTGAAACTTTAAACAGGGTAATACCCTTTCGTATACCAGTGATCGTTGGACAGGATGTGTTTTGACGTTTCGACAGACTTCACAGCAGACGGGAGACACAGAAAAGTTACCTACGGTTTACGCAGGCTATATATATTAAATAAAAATTTGTCTTTTTGATCTATATAGTGAGTGCTTTCATTTATGCGCGTGTAACAACTGTACATAGCTTTACGTTATTACTACAAAATACTACCCCACAGTTCTCTTGGAATAATTCTATGTTCGCCTAGTAGATCAAAATCTTTACTTCCTGAACCAAACTCAGATGCGTTGGAGCTAAACTAACCTGCTAAATACGTTCCAAAAATGTCAGAGGTGCACAAATCCTGGATAACAAGTCGCCAGGGTGAATAAATACTGTGTGGTGGATCCTAATATTTGAGGGTCCCCATTATGAAAGTTGTTTTACGTCAGCTTTCTGGTGCCCCTAATTGCAGGTGCCCCTATATACATACTTGTATATTTTTTTAAATCTTTGCCTCATAAAATTAGTTATATTGAGAGATGGTACAGTGCGGCTGAGTGTTCTTACCAAAAAAGAAAACTTACTTGTGGTATCTTGAAAAGACGCAGCAGGTTGGCGACTTGGATGGATGTGACACTAGAAGCTGCACCGACTACCCCGGAGATTACCTTGCGGACTTGAGTCTTGTTGCAGTGGTACTCTGCGCCATCAATATTGCTGATCGAGCCTGGAATATGGAATACATAAACTGTTGTTACGTTTCGTAGTCCTTCCTTCTTCTACCTACTTGTTCACAGCAGGTGTTGAGGTTGTTTGCTTTCATTTGATCCCACTCAGACACACACCACATTCGGTAGGACTCCTCTGGACGAGGGATCGGCCCGTCGCAGAGACCTCTACCTGACAACACAAACACTCACAAGAGACAAACATCCATGCCCCAGGCGGGACTCGAACTCACAATCCCAGCCGGCGAGTGGCTACATACCCACGGTTTAGACAGCGCGGCCACTGGGATCGGCAAATAAATAAATAACATGTATTTATATTTTGCACTGGTAGTCTCTGCTACGGCGTAGATGGGAGGATAATATTAAAATGGATCTTCAAGACGTGGGATTGTGGGCATGGACTTGATTGAGCTGACTCAGGATAGGGACAGGTGGAGGGCTGTTGTGAATGCGGTAATGAACCTCCGGGTTCAATAAAATACGGGGAATTTCTTGACTAGCTGAGAAACTTTAAGCTTCTCAAGATGGCCTCTGCTCCATGCAGTCTCTGCTACGGTATACTCATGCACACAAATGACGGACAGGGCACCGCGTAGCCAGGTTCTATATGCTCACTAAATCCTTGACAGTTCCACACTTAAGACTCAATACGACTGCACGCACTCTCATAACACGGATCAGTGCTACCAATTATTCACAAAAACATCGTTCTTACACTCATCCTTACCTGATAGGTTAGAAAGAGGCGGTAATTAATCTGATATCACAGGCTCAATTACACTCATGGTTATTTAACCTTATACCAAGCGAAATATCTCCATGGAAACGCACCTCTATGCCGCTGCGTATGTGCTTTGATGGAATTACAAGGCCCAGCGCAAATATGATGTTTATATGAAAATAGAAGCCCGAAGGGTTCAATTTTCATTGTTCTGCAAGGTCCCCGGAAGCACGAGGATGGGAAGCCTGTCAAAGTTTCGAATTATTGATTTGCTGTTCGTATGGATACAAGAAGGTCTTCAATTGTGTTGCTATGTAAAAATATTGTTAGGATAATAACATTACGGAAGACGATATGTGCAGTACAATGGATACGAATACAAAATGTAGGTCAGAAAATGTAAAGGAAAGAGCGAATTTTGAATACATCCGTCAATTCTTAATTCTTAGAAAAAATCCAAGCGTTAATTTCGTCTCTCGGAGTGCTACCATCTGGTTATGGTATGTTTGATTACATTATCAATGCTCAGATTTCTTTTTTCAGCTTCGGTTCGTAAAGAACATATCCGAAGCTCTACTGTTTCTTCGTCCTCAAAGCGTACCTCAGAGAGAATATGGCATTATCAATGCTCAGATTTCTTTTTTCAGCTTCGGTTCGTAAAGAACATATCCGAAGCTCTACTGTTTCTTCGTCCTCAAAGCGTACCTCAGAGAGAACATGGCATTATCAATGCTCAGATTTCTTTTTTCAGCTTCGGTTCGTAAAGAACATATCCGAAGCTCTACTGTTTCTTCGTCCTCAAAGCGTACCTCAGAGAGAACATGGCATTATCAATGCTCAGATTTCTTTTTTCAGCTTCGGTTCGTAAAGAACATATCCGAAGCTCTACTGTTTCTTCGTCCTCAAAGCGTACCTCAGAGAGAACATGGCATTATCAATGCTCAGATTTCTTTTTTCAGCTTCGGTTCGTAAAGAACATATCCGAAGCTCTACTGTTTCTTCGTCCTCAAAGCGTACCTCAGAGAGAACATGGCATTATCAATGCTCAGATTTCTTTTTTCAGCTTCGGTTCGTAAAGAACATATCCGAAGCTCTACTGTTTCTTCGTCCTCAAAGCGTACCTCAGAGAGAACATGGCATTATCAATGCTCAGATTTCTTTTTTCAGCTTCGGTTCGTAAAGAACATATCCGAAGCTCTACTGTTTCTTCGTCCTCAAAGCGTACCTCAGAGAGAACATGGCATTATCAATGCTCAGATTTCTTTTTTCAGCTGCGGTTCGTAAAGAACATAGCCGAAGCTCTACTGTTTCTTCGTCCTCAAAGCGTACCTCAGACAGAATATGGCAACCCAATAATCAATGTAAACGGACAGGGAGATGACCAGCTGGCCGTCATATGATGCTTTATTCTTTGCTGCTACAATGAAGGTAAGGGAAACTGCAAACTGTGATTCTAATTTCCACCGGTACTGCTTTTGAAGTATACTAAGTTCCATAGACATTAATTCATTGTGACCGACGGAGATGGACTGAGTCATATCCGATTTGGCACGGTTACCACACAGTTTGCTTTGAGTGACAACACAAGTGGTTTTCCCATGTTTACCAGGCTGGCACCTTTACGATAGAGCTGCGTTTTTGAGTGACGAAAAACAATGATTGAATTTGGTACATGTTTTTTATAGTAACAAGATTATACGAAGAACGTATTTTAAGGTGCTGACAGAATGACTTGGAGTAACGCGTGAATATCATGTTGCCGCGCTGTAAAAATACGACTGGGCCAGTGATTGTTTCTTTATAGAATAAAGACACGGAGTGAAAAAAGAAACAGACAAGTATGTCCTTTCTTTCTGACATGACCGATCCATTCAACACACCAGCAACAGCTAACCCAGCCCTCCATTGTGTCTCCTGGTCCCACCCCCCCTCGCCCCCCCCCCCCAAGTTACCGGATTATATTTCAGGTACGAAGAAAGTTCTAGGATGAAGTTTTTACCGCGAAAATGAGAGTAATTGTGAGACGCTTCGCTCGAATTGCAAGCACCAACTTTGACCTCACGGGTCATTAGACTTGGTGAGAAAGTATAAAAACTTATTTTCAGTATACTTCACGACACAGCGTTCAAAAACACACGCCCCATCCTGCGAGAATTTACGTTCATATTAAGCGCGTGAAAGTTTCCAGACTGCAGTACTGCCCACATTTTACCCTATTCTTCTTCTTTATAGAAGAGAACGGAGCTTATGAGCCTCACCATGCTATCAGTGCGTGTGTGTGTGTACGTGTGTGCGTGCGTGATTTAAATTTATGAACACATCAACAGGTTATCACGAAATTTGGGATGGAATTTCTATGACTGAACGCCACTCGAAGTTGATATTTCTTGACTTTCTACAATCAGTTTAAACATCACAGCAGACGCGCAAACGTCTGAGGTGGCAACGACACTAGTGTTACCTCTCTGCGTCATGTAAGCATGTATGGCAATGCGTCTTGGCAAATTTCATTAAAGAAATGTCTGTGGAGCGTTAAGTCACAACATGCTTGGCGTCCGAAAGTTTTTTTGTTTTGCGGAAGATGAATGTAACTTACGAACTACTGGGTTTAGACACGTAAAGTATGATATTAGAATGGATCGCACATGAAGAGCAACACATCGTTAGACAATAATCTCAAACACGGTGACAGTACAAATTGCTGGAACTACTACTAAATAACTCCATGGAGTAGAGGCCTTCTTGAGAAGCTAACAGTTTCTCAGCTAGTCAAGAAGTTCTCCGCATTTTGTGGAACCCGGAGATTCATTACCGCATTCAGAAGAGCCCGCCACCTGTCCCTATACTGAGCCAGCTCAATCCAGTCCATGCCACCCATCCCATAACGTGAAGATCAATTTTAATATTATCCTACCATATATGCCTGGGTCTCGCAAGTGGTCGCCTTCCCTAACTGACTGACTGACTGATTGACTGACTGACTGACTGACTAACTAACTGACTGACTGACTAACTAACTGACTGACTGACTAACCGACTAACTGACTAAATGACTGACTGACTGACTGACTAACTAACTAACTAACTAACTAACTAACTAACTAACTCCAGGGAGCAGAGGCCTTCTTGAGAAGCTAACAATTTCTCAGCTAGTCAAGAAATTCCCCGCATTTTGTGGAACCCGGAGGTTCATTACCGCATTCACAAGAGCCCGCCACCTGTCCCTATCCTGAGCCAGCTCAATCCAGTCCATGCGACCCATCCCACAACTTGGAGATCAATTTTAATATTATCCTCCCATCTATGCCTGGGTCTCGCAAGTGGTCGCCTTCCCTAACTAACTAACTAACTAACTCCATGGAGCAGAGGCCTTCTTGAGAAGCTAACAGTTTCTCAGCTAGTCAAGCAATTCCCCGCATTTTGTGGAACCCGGAGGTTCATTACCGCATTCACAAGGGTCCGCCACCTGTGCCTATCCTGAGCATTGATGGACTTACATCATATACACCTAACATTTACATTTTTGCCCTTCTGAGATGTTACGTGCCGTAGATTGGCGGTTAGTTGGGTGGGTTTTCCCGAAACGTTGGTAACCAACTACAAATATATGGCGCCTAACATCCCAGAACAGCAAGTCGTCATTCAAACCGTGACGGCAGTCTGCAGTCACGCGCACCTAACATTATATAGAATAGAGCAGAATTCATCTAACACTCAGTGTTTTAAGATGTTGCCTGTAGCGTGAAGTGACTTTTAACCCTTTAAAGACGAAGCGTATCTGTTTTATATAAGGACTCAGTGCGTACCGCGCTGTAAACACTCTCCACTTCGCTTATAAAAACCAGTCTCTTAATGTTTTATAAGGCAAAAATTGCTGTTTGTTCTGAGATCCGTACAAAACACATAAACGCAATGTGAGCACCACGTAGAATTTTTTAATGTTAAACCTGGTGGTATGTAAAGTTACCGCTAGGCTTTAAAAGGTTAAGCCAGTCTGTATAATGTAGCCTGTAGCAATTGATCACGCGTTTGATTAGAATTGGTATGGACAGTCAGTCAATATTGGCACAAATGGAAAATAACCTATTTCCAGCTGGCACTATACTGTAGTCAAGTAGCAGTCTAGCGGACTGCGTATACAATCGCTTTGAACATCCCTTAGGCAGTATACCGTACCAAGATAAACCCGCATGCAATGCGAATCGCATAAAATGCGTTCGTCCGCGCATGCGGCGGGCAGTATATTCTCATTTGCAAGTCATAAGTCGTCCCCTTTTTTCCAGCTGTTTTTCCCATCTTCCACGGATTTCACCACAGCGGTGAGGGTTTTGTGCACTCCAGCGAGCAGGTGAACTCTGTTTAAGGGAACTGAAACCTCGGCACGGGTCACTCGCACCAGGGAGATCAAAAAACATGAGTTATATCCCAAATAAATCCTGATTTTTAAAAACGTTATAATATTATATGGGTAGAAAGTAAATACACATGTCATAAAACTGAATTAACTCAAGAATATCACCAAGGCATAAATATGAATGCTTATGTACTACAGCCAGTTGATTTATGACTATAAAGGGTTTTAACATGGACGTAGGTCGGGGATTAATTTTAATACGTGTATATAAAACAACTGGCCTTTACGACAGACAGATTTAAAACAAAACCCTTTCTCCATCCTGTCAACTAAAGCTCAAAATACGCACAGCCATACTTTTGTCTGTTAGTACGGACGTGGACCGTGTTAAGTGGGGCCCTGTCACCGCGGCATGGCGCATCCTCAGGTTGCAGGTGGAGGAACGGCCTCCAGTTATGGAGGGTAGCTGCGAATACATTAAAAAAGCAGTCGCCGACAGCCGACAAGAGATGGTCTTCCAGCTTGGGGGTTGGGCAACGTGCTAACAACTCGCCGTAAAGAATTATGATGTTACGAAACAGCCTACAAAGCCTCGGATCTGGGCCGATTCTTTGGACTGGGTTGAGCTGGGTCAGGATAGGGACAGGTGGCGGGCTTTTGTGAATGCGGTAATGAACCTCCGGGTTCCATAAAATGCGGGGAATTTCTTGACTAGCAGAGAAACTGTTCGCTTCTCAAGAAGGCCTCTGCTCCATGGAGTTAGTTAGTTAGTTGGTTAGTTAGTTAGTTGGTTAGTTGGTTGGTTGGATGATTAGTTGGTTGATTGGTTGGTTGGTTAGTTGTTAGTTGGTTAGTTAGTTGGTTACTTGGTTGGTTGGTTGGTTGGTTGGTTGGTTGGTTGGTTTGTTGGCTGGTTGGTTGGTTGGTTAGTTAGTTAGCTATAGTTATTTGGTTGGTTGGTTGGTTGGTTACTTGGTTGGTTGGTTGGTTGGTTGGTTGGTTGGTTGGTTGGTTGGTTGGTTGGTTGGTTGGTTGGTTGGTTGGTTGGTTGGTTGGTTAGTTGGTTAGTTGGTTGATTGGTTGGTTGGTTGGTTGGTTGGTTGGTTGGTTGGTTGGTTGGTTGGTTGGTTGGTTGGTTATTTATTTATTTATTTATTTATTTATTTAGTTAGTTAGTTAGTTAGTATGGACGTGGAATCTAAACTGTCACCTCAAGAGAACCGGCCCAGGGTGTCGTGAGGATATTCAAGAACAGGCTACTGAGGAGGAAATCGGGAGTACTAAGAGTGGAGTAGAACGAAAATAGAGAAAACTACAGAATGGGAAATTGCGTGATCTTGGGGTCCTCGCCATATCTTATTAGGTTGATAAAATGTAGGATAAGATGGGACGTTCATGTAGCACGAACAGGACAAACCAGAAATACATACAGCGTTATTTCAGGCTTCCACCGCGATGCTGATTAAATCTGTGCTCTTCTGGGATATTACGCAGCGTCGGGCGGTAGTTGTTTACCGACGTTTCGGTATAATGTATCTGTCCCACTTCAAGGTTCAAGAAGTCCAAGAAGAAAAGGGACCGATATGTTGCCCCGAAACGACGGCAAACAATTACAACGCGACGCTGCATAACATCGCAGAAGAGCGCAGATCTTATATACAGTGTTGCTATGAAAACCTTATGGAAAGAGATCACTTGAAATACCTCGGTGTAAATGGGTGATGATATTAAAATAGATCTCAAATAAAGAAATATGAGGGCGTGGATTGGATTAATCTGGCTCAGGATAGGAACCGGTGTTTCTGTTACGAACAAGGTAATTATCCTTCGATTTCAACAACGTACAGAAAACTTCTTGACTACAACACTAAGTAGGTTCTCATGGACACGTGTATCCCACGAACTTAGTTAACTGCATCATGATGAATTTGGAATCTCAGGCTGTTTTGTGTCCGGTAACGAACCCTGCAGCTTCCAACAGGCTGAGAACTTCTCTCGAGTCACCAGGCCGAATATATAAAATTGTTAGTGACTAGCAAAAAGTCCGCTAAAGCTTCAACTGCATATTTGTGCAGTTAGTAACCGCATACTGGATCACACTGTACTCACTTTCCTGTAATCCACTTTCATATATTACAGCCCCTGAGGGACACTTTCAGATCACCACTTCACTGGGTATGCACGCTATAAACTTGAAAAATTCAAGCTTTCCGTATCCTAGCAACGGAAATAAAATAGACGGTTAGATTTATCCCATGCGTATTTGAAAATGCCAGTGCAACTTTTTTGTTTCCTAGCAAATGTGATAGTTTGGGGGGTTCCCGAGTGATTTGTCCTCCCGCCAAGGTTGATTGAAATTACCAGTACGGAGTTTCCCCGTTTTCTAACAACATAGCCAGTTTGGGTTTCCCCAGACATCACGGTACTCGCCCGTAATTTTTGGACTTACTCTTTTTGGACAGTGTGTGAATAATTTTAAAAATACTGAAAATTCAGTAATATCGCTGGGACAGTTCCCCGCAAGATGTAAAACTTAAAACGTTACCGGGAAAGACGGCCGGAGTGTTGAAGCTCCTAACTTATAAAAGGAGGTTTCTGGTTTGAATCTTGCTCGGTACTCCGCCACAAGAACTCGTTTATCGTCGTTTTTTTCATTCCCTCCGAAAGATTTAGATCCAGCTCTTAACCTTAGGCAAAAAACGGTTCGTTTAGTGGTATTTCCAACTCGTTATTCACGCATCATTTTATCACTTGACGCTGTACCAACAGGTGTATATTTCAAACAAAATTTCCCACCCTTCTTCTTTAACCTTTATCGTTCCAACGTCGAGGTAAATTCGATAGCGCTTTCCGTTTTACCAGATCCAACGTCGAGCTGAAATCGACACGCTATTTTAAAGTGTTCTACCTTGGTTTTACCTTAGTTGTTACTATCTAATGGTTCCTTTTTAAACTTCAGATGTTAGAGGTTTTTGGGAAAAGGAGTTTTGACCCGACCAGAAATTCAAAAGAATAATTTGGACTGCAGTTAAAGATATTTTTATGTATTTATAAAAAAAAGACAATGTTTTAAGCACATGTATTCTTACTATAAATTTTAGTTCTCTTCTAATGTTAAAATGCGCCGTTTATGAAAAAACGTGGGCTGAAAATTACCGCCTTAAACCAAGTTTCGTCCACTTGTTACAAAAACTTTAGGAAGTTTCATTCACAGTGAATCATACATTCAGTGACAAAGACAGACATCGGTATTCGCACCGTTTCGTAATGTAACAGCTTTCGGAGACGGACCTATTGCGGGGCGTTCTTTTCCTTTCATTTTACCACAGTTTAATTTTACAAGATTTGACCGACACAGGTTTTCCTATAGCTTCTCCTTTCCCACTGTCTTCTTCTTTTTTCAATTCCTCGATACCTACTTTCTCGCTGATATATGTCTACTAGTGCTCGGTTCAGCCATCTTCCTCTAGGTCTTCCCATAGGCCTCTTTCGTAACAGTTTTAATTCTGATTCCCTTCTTAGATGCTCAAAACCGACGTCCTCATTTCCCTTTCATATAACATCAGCCGAACTGTCAGGCACTTCCCAACTTCATGCATAAAGTGCCTGGAAATTATTGGCAGTCCATTTAATAAGTGTGCGGCCCACAACACAATACCGTCAGAAATCTGAAACACAAAACCAAAACCTGCCGCGAGACGTTCGGAAGTGACGCAGCTTTTCCAAAACGTACTGCCTAGTTAGGGACGTAATAAATCTTCAGAACTGATTTATAACTTCTTTTCCAACTTCCTTCCCTTATTGAACCAGGAAACTTGTCTTGTTTTAATTCTATTCTTCACCATTCCTCCTTTCCTTTCTTTCTTCTTTTTTTTTGCCTGCCGCTTGTGAATTGGGGTACAAACAGATTGAATCGGCGAATCATTACGACAGTGCTGTATATACAGACCGTCTTGGTATTTAGTTGGTTCAATAAACTGCTAGAAAGGTTGGGGAAGTTGGATAGACCCATCAGAAACAAATGGAGATTCGCTGTTAAGATATGTCACAAACAGAGTCACCTGAGGCTTTATGCTTGCATTGCTTCTGGGAGATTAACACAAAGGCAAGAAAATGCAGAAGAGTGTAACAGAAATGGCTAAGGGGACAAAAAAAACACTTCTTTCATCACAAAGTAAACAACTTATGTGTGTGGAACATAACTCGCACTAGACAAATATATTTCAAAATATACTTTTCTGTACATATTCACTTCAGTCGCAAAAATTTCCTGTTAGTTTCATAACGGTCAGACTGTTCGTCCGTTTGTCCGTACGCAGCAGCGCACCTCTTACTGGACGGATTTCCATGAAATTTGATATTGGAGACTTTTGTTAAAACCCTTAAATAAAGCCGAATTTTTTAAAAACCGGACAACAATATCAGGTATTTTACATGAAGAGCGCAATAGGTTTTATTGTTGCGAGTGACACACAATTGTCACAGAAGTACTGCTGACAGCATCACGTAACACAACAACGCAAAATGAATGCATTGTTGTCTCTTCAAATGAAAGATTCAAACACTGATACGCGACTACAGGGGTATAAAGTATTAAGTGAGCTATTGTTCCCATATGTTTTCTTTAAAAGAAGCGTCTCCAGTGAAGGCAATTCGCCCTTCTCTGCGTCACAGTGTTACGTCATACGTACACTGCTTGCTTGATTAGATATTACACACGTCCTGGGGATTAAGGTAGTTTAGTTAACAAAGTGACAGTTGAAAAGCCATAATGCTGTGTCATTTACAGGTACAGAAGGAGTCTATATAAAAAGAGGTCTTCTGCGATAAGACTCTGCGTATTTCTGTAGCTAGATTCCTCCGCAATGACGCCCATTTCACCAAAACTGCATCACTAATGCCCCCCACAAAAGGTGAATTTCATTAAGTCCACGCGGCATTAAGGACAATTAGAAACAGATGTACATTTATATTTACGAAAATTATATAAACAAAATATATTTACATTAAACCCATCGTCTGCAGAATTACCAGTTTCCTAGCAATGTCTAATGAACTATGGGAAGAAAAATCCCCCCCCAATGGTGCAACAGCCCATAGTGGGCCACAGCCTCACTATCGAGGCTTCACGATCACACTAAGACACACCACACTCGGTTGGGCTCCTCTGGACGAGTGATCAGCCCGATGTAGAGACCTCTACCTGACAACACACAACAATCAGAAGAGACAGACATCTATGTCCCAGGCGGGATTCAAACATGTAATCCTGGTAAGCGAACGGCCGCAGACCCACGCCTTAGACCGCGTAGCCACCGCCACCGGCATCGGCCGAGAAGAAAGGTTACTGGGATTAAATACTCAAAAAATACAAAAAAAAAAAAAATTTGGAAAACACAGCTACAGATAAGTTCTCCGTTGATCTATTGACACACACTGTCCTCTCGAGATACACGGTGTCTTGTTTGTAACTAACGTGGTAGGCAGTAGATGGGACTCTGAGGCACCACACACATTCATATTAACCTTTTAAAGCCTAGCGGTAACTTTACGTACCACCAGGTTTAACATTAAAAAATTCTACGTGGTGCCCACATTGCGTTTATGTGTTTTGTACGGATCTCAGAACAAACAGCAACTTTTGCCTTATAAAACATTAAGAGATTGGTTTTTATAACCGAAGTGGAGAGTGTTTACAGCGCGGTAGGCACTGAGTCCTTATATAAAAAAGACACGCTTCGTCTTTAAAGGGTTAATACACTAAACAGTTTCCTTTCGTTTCGCAGTCCTTTCCTCTTCTACCTACTCACAGTAGGTGTCGAGGTTGTTTATTTTCACTTGATCATACTCAGGCACACACCACAGTCGGTACGACTCCTCTGGACGAGGGATCGGCCAGTCGTAGAGACCTCTACCTGACAACACAAACACTGTACAAGACAAACATCCATGCCCCCGGTGGGATTCGAACCCACGATCCCAGCAAGCACTGGGCCGCAGGCCTACGCCTTAGACCGCGCGGCCGCTGGGACGGCTATACCAAATATTTTCCATGTAATTACCAGTGTATTTCGGCTTGAAGACTTGACCCGGTTCAAAATCTCAAGGGAATTACCCTACTTGAAAATTGCTGCTAACAGGCCCGCCTAGCGCACGCTCCGGCACCAATTTGGAGTACAGCACGTTTCATAATCATCTGACAAAGGAATTGCAACGCGGCATTCTCTTGTTTAGACCTAGAGTGTCCCCACGTGTAACATGACGTCAGAAATCTTTCCAATTGAACAAAGCGATCTATTCACCTTCAGTGCCGTGTACTGATTCCTAAATTGGAACAGACCCCCGTAACTTGCAATTCAGTCCCCATCCCTTTGTATTCCAAAGAACCCTTCCTTGGAGTCCTCAATACACCTCGGCTATTTCGATTTTACTAAAACACTACTTCGTGAACTCATTAAATTCATCACAAAGTAAAACATATCCTCCCCTCTCACGTGCCAAGTAAGACGGAATGAAAATGGAATTACTGACGTTTTGTTCGCAGGATTGGTTCCATTGTATCGAATTCTCCTAAAAGAATTTTTTACTTAAAACTTGATAATTGCATTGCTTGCTACGAGATAGAATTTCTTCAGATTACAGAACATCCATTCCATGAGAGGAAGAACACAAAAGTTTACAAATTAAATCTTTCGTCTTAACAATCCTGGATTAATTAAAATTATCCGACTTGCAATGTCCCAACGAAGTCACGAAAAATAAAAATATCTACATATATGTACTAGCGTCTAAACCACAAAGAGGAAGGCGCAATTTGAAAGGTCAGAAAATGCTTTATATGGAAATTTGTCCGTCTGCCTGAGACCTGTCATCGGCCGCTAAACAATTGGACAGTTTTCATTCATTTTCGAAGACTTCCACTAAACGTTTCGGACCATACAGACTGCCAGCCATGCTGACGCACCATAAAGCCCAGTTTACATAAGCACATAACCGGAAGTTAAGCGTATCACCAGGGCTGTGGAATTTGAATCGGTAAAAACGTACCGAATACGACTCCGACATAAATCTAAAATCTTAACAAGATACTCCAAATCCAGAGACCTGATAGCTACAGTAACCATTAGACTTATACTTAAATATAGGTTATAAGTCTAAACAGTCGCCTGATGATTCACGTGGTGGCGATGAAATGTCTTATAGCTTTACCGTTATTAACCCTTTAAAGACGAAGAGTATCTGTTTTATATAAGGACTCAGTGCGTGCCGCGCTGTAAACACTCTCCACTTCGGTTATAAAAACCAGTCTCTTAATGTTTTATAAGGCAAAAGTTGCTGTTTGTTCTGAGATCCGTACAAAACACATAAACGCAATGTGGGCACCACGCAGAATTTTTTAGTGTTAAACCTGGTTGTACGTAACGTTACCGCTATTCTTTAAAAGGTTAATATATACAGAGCTTTTTTGATGGAGTCGGAATCGGAGTTTTAAAAACTGAGGAGTCGCAGTCGGAGTCGGAATTTTTGTGTACCGACTCCACAGTCCTGCGTATCACATAAATTCTTTGACCGCTTTTTATCCCATGTGGGAGACGTTAACTGAACGTTATCGGGCAAACTCGATTGTCAGCCATACTAATTCAAAATATGTGTAACTTCACCTTAATATCCTAAATGGGCTTTTCCATATCTGTTGTAAAACGTCTTACACGTTCTGTTTAAATTCGATACGGGGAATTTGCATCACAGTGTGTGTGAGACAATTCCAGCCTTCAGCCGTGTGAATTCACAGGGACGCCACGCAAGGGCTGTTCTAACAAGCCCAGTAAAAATGGCATAGATTTTGTTCAAATTCGGCAAGGGACACTGTCACTAAGTTATCTTCCAGTATTCCTATTTCTAAGCCAGCTAACCCCAAAGAACGCCGTGGTCATTTTGTGCACTGTATTACGAGGTACATCGTCTCTGACCAGGAAAGTGGAACAACGCACTTCAATAGTATTAATTTTGTGTGATTAGTGTGAGTCCTGCATTCTTAGGAGAAGGTCGGAATTAAGTTATTCTGCTTAACAAATAACTGAACACTATAAAGTATGCGCACTAATTCAGTGGCAACATGCTCTGACAGCTGTCCTACATCACTCATTACAAATCTGCGAATTATTCTTTATAATTTACGTATCTACTACGAAGAAGACCCTTAATGTTTACTGGCAGCAGCAGCAACATTAGTATTACTAGTATTAGTATTAGAATTAGTATTAGTAGTAGCAACAGTAATGGTGGTGGTGGTGGTGGTGGAAGTGGGGGTGGTGGCGGTGGCGGTGGTGGTGGTGGTGGTGGGGGTGGTGGCGGTGGGGGTGGTGGCGGTGGGGGTGGTGGCGGTGGGGGTGATGGCGGTGGGGGTGGTGGCGGTGGGGGTGGTGGGGCTGGTGGTGGCGGTGGTGGTGGCTGTGGGGGTGGTGGCTGTGGGGGTGGTGGCTGTGGGGGTGGTGGCGGTTCGGGGCGGTAGTGGCGGCGGCGGCGGTGGTGGGAGTGGTGGCGGTAGGGTGGTGGTGGCAGTGGCGGCGGTGGTGGTGGTGGCGGCGGCGGTGGTTGTGGTGGTGGCGGTGGTGGTGGGGGTGGTGATGGCGGTGGTTGGGGCGGTAGTGGCGGCGGCGGTGGTGGCGGCGGCGGCGGTGGAGGGAGTGGTGGTGGTAGGGTGGTGGTGGCAGTGGCGGCGGTGGTGGTGGTGGCGGCGGCGGTGGTGGTGGTGGCGGCGGCGGTGGTGGTGGTGGTGTCGGTGGCGGTGGTGGCGGTTGCGGCGGTGGTGGTGGCGGTCCTAGCAGAAGCAGTACCGACAGCATCACACACACAAACACGTACACAATTCCCAGAGACAAGGGTACAGTCGTTTATCGATTAAACTCTACCATCTCCAAAGAACAAAAACATTAAACAAAAACATCCTCACAATCCAGTAAACCCCGACAGAGTGCAGACAGCTCGAAGGATCATTACGACAGCTGGGACGTATCCTGAGCCAGTTCAATCGGATCTCTATCTTCACACGTTATTTCTATATGATACAGCTGAGCCCTTTGCAAAGACGTGGCGTTTACTTTAACATCCATATATTCTCCATTCAGCTCGCACGGTATATATGTTATTCATAGTGCTGGTGTTCACAGATTTTTCGAAAATCTAGGCGCAACTTCAAAATTCTAGGCGCTGAAAGGATTAAATGAAACCCCGCACTGAGGGCCCACAAATATTTGGCACCACCGTACAAAATTTTAGTCATTTTTAACGACTTGGCGCCTGGGTTTGTGCACCCCTGATTACTGCAACAGTACATATGCGCGTGTAGTATGTATGTGTATATATATACACATATACACACCACGTTTCACTTGCCTAGCGCGAGTGGTTCATTAATTACCCTCATCAAACCACAAGATAAATGGAGTAGCCGCACGGCCGCCATCTTGTCATGTTACCTTCTATGGAAATGCGTATTACGTGAACAAAAGTTGCGTGCCTTTCCAACCGCCAATACATCATGTCAGGCCACACACACACACACACACACACACACACACACACACACACACACACACACACACACACACACACACACACACAGAAAATTAAGATTTCAAAAAAATACGTTTCTTTCGTTTTTAGAAACGAAAGAAGACTACTGTGTGGTGATGGTTTTATGGACTTTATCCATCGTCCGAAGAGTAAAATATTAAAAATATTAAAAAATTAAAATCACGGCGTTTCGGAAGCTGGCTCTGCTTCCGTCCTCAGGTGAATGGAGGGGGAGAAGAGAAGAATCTACTCTGTTGGACCGCTTAGATTTAATTTTTTAATATTTTTAATATTTTACTCTTCGGACGATGGATAAAGTCCATAAAACCGTCACCACACAGTATTATACACCATCGTCAAAACCTTTTAGAAACAAGAATAGTAAAAGATTAGAAATAACGATTTTAAACCCTAAATGCAACTTTTGCATATAGCTTTAAGAACTGCGGCTGCCGTACATATCGGTAATAACATGGACTGAATATAGGTCTTTGGCAGGTGATGGGGAAAGGTATACAAGACGTATATTTACATAGCGAATATCAGATAAGTCACATTATCCACCCAATTACTATATTTGATGATTGAGTCGTGAATCGATCTGTGGCGTTCATATGCCACAAAACTCTCTCCTATCGGAGCGGTCTCTTCCAATGATTATCCCCCCTCCACCTTAACTGCCAGCTATTCAATAAAAGTGCAGGGCGCAGCACTACGTAACAAATAATTAAACACCAACCGCTCTATGCGAGAATTACAGCGTGGGGGAGACTCCTCCGCCCGTTTTGGATTCGACATGCTAAGCCCAGGGCCAGCTGTGATCTGAAACCAAACGGACCCAAACTGGGTCTCTGCCGAAATGAAGTAATTCTCTACATTCATTCATTCATTCATTCATTCATTCAATCTGTACTCTGTCTTATGACACGGCCATAGCCTCTTCGAAAGCGAGTTCTACACACAGTGCGATCTAGTGCTTCCTCTTTCAATTTCCAGTAGCCTCTCTTTTCCTGAAAGTCATCCAGTAGTTGCTTACGTCTTCTTCCTCGTCTTCCCTTCACTTATATCCTTCCCTCTATTTTTTTCTTCAATAACGTGTTTTAGAAGGCAGTTCCTACGCAAGATGTGACCAATATAGCTAGCCTTCCGTCTTTTTATTGTATGTAGGATATTCCTCTCCTCGTTGACTGTGTGTAATACTTCTTCATTTCTCTCACTATCGGTCCACCTGAGTTTCTCCATCCTCTCTATCATCTTCTACTCATCAAGGCCTATTTTACTAACGGTACTTGAAATGTAGTCACAAAATTAAGGGCCGGCTTGGCTCTTTAAATCCTTCGTACACCCTTTTTAAGTTGAAATATATTCAGAAGCCTCCCACTAATTCCAGACCTTTCTCTCATCAATTACACGTCACAGCATACAATCAAACCACAGACTGCACGTTCAGGCAATCCACGCAGCCCACAAATCTTCACGGACACCAGTGAGAAATTACATGTTTCCTGGGCGGACTTAGCCAAAGTTCCACCGTCGTTAATCCAGGCAAAATCTTTCTCTTAACTTGAATTGTAATGGAGGATAATCATTTACTACATTACTTTGCTTGATGTTGTTAATTGTAAGCTATTTAAGTCGTGTACTGTTTAAACTGGCAACATTTCTCCAACATTTAACACGAGTATCACGTTTAACCCTTTAAAGACGAAGCGTGTCTGTTTTATATAAGGACTCAGTGCTTACCGCGCTGTAAACACTCTCCACTTCGGTTATAAAAACCAGTCTCTTAATGTTTTATAAGGCAAAAGTTGCTGTTTCTTCTGAGATCCGTACAAAACACATAAACGCAATGTGGGCACCACGTAGAATTTTTTAATGTTAAACCTGGTGGTACGTAAAGTTACCGCTAGGCTTTAAATGGTTAAACAGCATTTACAGAGCCCTTCAAAACTTACGGCGTTTACAATCGTAGTAGGCTAAGGGTAAACTCATGAAATGTTTTTCTCTTTAAAATTCACGGACTATTTCCTTTTTATTTACCTTCTGAGGGGCAGCTGGAGGGCTCATGGCCATTCCCGTGGAGGAAGTGCTGCCTAAATAAGGGGTTTATTTAAATAACAGAGTTTACTTGGTATCGATAGGCTTGTGAAAGAAAGGAGGGCATAGTAGGTTGGGCATGTAGCTTGGAAAGATTAAAATAGTTATAGTTAGCCAAAATGGTGGGGCAGGCCTATATAATACCAGAGATAAGGCCAGCTGAGGATAACGGACTAACAGCACGGTTGCTATTACATATTTACAGTTTATTCAACATGGCGGTAAGTAGCTGAGCTTACATAGACCGACGGTAAGATGACCAGAAAAATATGTACTATAAATAACGGCGAATAAAGCGATTTTGTCCTAATTTAAGCAACGTCTCCAGAATTTGTGTGGAGAAGGTTAGGAAAGCAACGAAAAACCTCCATCATAATATCTAAAACTTGGATCGAGAGTTGAACCCGGGACCCCCATAAATAAAATTAGTGGCACAACGTAAGGGCTCTATCCTGAGACAGAAAAATAAAGAATTACGGTTTTAAACACCAGAGCTTTCGTTAAAGAACCACAAATTTATTAACGGTCTGAGGAAAAGGAAACATTAGGATGAAAAAACAAAGACAGTTACAATTGTACATTTCTACAGGGCTTTTACGATGATGTAATATTAGCCCAAATAATTCCGAAAGTGTATTCATTCCCTTCGTTTGACAGTCCTTGGCGAAGCAACTGTCAGAGTGCCTGGGGAGTGTTTAACCCTTTAAAGACGAAGCATAAACCTTTTTATTTAAAGACCCAGATCGTACCGCGCAGTAAACACTTTTCATCTCGGTTATAAAAACCAATTAGTTTATACTATATATGGCAAAAGTCACTGTTTGATCTGAGATAAATATAAAACACATAAATACAGTGTGGGCAGAATGTACAATTTTTGAATGTTAAACATGTTGGCGCGTCAAGTATCCCAATAGGCTTTAGAAGGTTAGGTTTCCTCACTTTGGAAAACACCAACGAAGATATTCGACTCCCTCTCTGCCTGACGCTGTCATTTAACATTTCTTGTGTGCCCGCGTGCGTGCGTGTGCGTGGGCGCGCGCGCGCGTGTGTGTGACAGAGAGAGAGAGAGAATAGTTATGTGAGTGAGTGAAAAAAGTTTTCGTATGGAGTTACAAAAATCTCTGGGCAAGAAAATAAGAAGACAATTTCGACACTCAGCAGATACCGCGACGTGTCCCTGAATACCACTGGCGCACCCCAGAAGGGGGGGGGGGTGGCTGCCGGGCTGCAGCCCCACCCCAAGTGAAATTTAAAAAAAAAACAGGTTTTGTAGGCAGGATGTAATCAAAGGTTTTACATGATTTAAGCTTCAGCCTAAGTAAGCCACTGAAACCGGATGATGACTAGAACACTCAAATATTGAAAAATATAATTAGGACTTATAAATACGTAGACTGTTTCTTCTTCCAGTTAGTTTTAATTTTTCCTGTAACATAGCTGTACCTCGTCTCGGAGATTTTGACATGATTTTCGTACCGTAGCTTTTAAAATCGGACATACAATATATATAGCCTCAGGGTCAGCACCCGCGCCAAAGAAAAATTCTGGGTAAGCTTATGCTGAATACTGATGCTCCAGACTAAAGCTCCGTCTGTCACCAAGAACTGTCTCGCCTGTGTGTGCTGATCGTCTGCAACAAGAAACACGAAGGGACTAGCGAAGAGGAAGTGAATTTATTTTTCCTCTGTGATGGCGACTTTGCGTTTCAGCTGTCTGGTTTGAATTCACGCTTGACGTCCATTCAAAACGGCAACACAGAGGCTAATGGCTGAGAAAACAGAACATGAACCAAAATAGTTTTAACGTCCTTCCACCAGCCGTCACCAAATAAACAAACAAAAAAAAACGCGGTACTTTACTTCGTTGTCTCCAACACTCATTTCTAATTCACCGCCGACACTCAACACTTGGTACAGACAATAACATACTTTTACAGACGAAATTATTGTTGTCCTTCGCGATTTTACAGAGTGCAGTGCAGTTGGTTTGCTCCGACGTTTCGGAGAAATATACTGCACCCATATTTACGGTGACCGAATTTGATTCAGATGGGTGCTGAAGAAGTTAGGAAGAAAGCATTGAGGAAGTGTGCTCTTCCGAAACGTCCAAACCGAATATAATACACTGTGTGAAAACCCAAAGACGACTACAATTTGGACAACAGCGAAAGGTGTAACAATCGTTTGAAACGGACACTGATCTGATGTTAATATTTAGGTTAGCGTACGTGTTTGTGTACATATATGCACATTTTAAATACTGCATGACAACGTGCCTGCGAAATTAGTTCCTTTAATCTAAATATAATCTTAAGTTCAAATTCGAAGTGAAGGTAACTTGCCAAACACGCAGACCCAAAGTCTAAACCTGGTACACAAATCGACTGTCTTACCTGTTATCTACATCTGACTCAGTAGCAGACAAAATGTAGTATGAAGTTTTGACACTCAACTAATTTTCTTGGTAGAGGGCAGACAAACCAATATAAAGAATTTATTGTGTTCCATGTCCGTGCACTATATTATACAAAAACACTAATCACCAACACATGCACAAAGACAGCTCTATCATCAATCGTAACACACTCCTACATGTTTCGACCCTGCTGGGTCATCTTCAGGGAGAACTTTTCTTTACCGTTACACTAAGGTTACACTTTATAGTTGAGTGAGAATGTGCTGTTGACTGTGTACTGGAG
>BLKM01000247.1:410473-448681 GCA_013340265.1 Coptotermes formosanus | reverse complement strand
CAGTACACAGTCAACAGCACATTCTCACTCAAATGTAAAGTGCAACCCCAGTGTAACGGTAACGAAAATTTCTCCCTGAAGATGACCCAGCACGGTCGAAACATGTAGGAGTGTGTTACGATTGATGATAAAACTCTCTTTGTGCATTTGTTGGTGATTAGTGTTTTTGTATAATAACGAAACTTCTCTTCTTCTCTTCACGTTTGGATTTCTTCCGTGAAGATGGAGACAGACGACAAATGAATAAAGGACACTGCAGGAATGATAAGTGGGGCACCGGGTGACTTCAGCACGACAAAGCCTGCAGGTCAAACTGCAGCGCAGGTTTTTCAATGCGGACGAAAGAGTTTACAGGAATAAAACAAGACATGGAAAGAGAATGTGCTATAATTCGTGTGTACGTCTTTTGCAAACGACCTGTAAGATACTGTACAACCCACACTGGCCTAAATGTTCAGTTATTCGAAATAACCAGTCATTACTTCTAAGCTAATCACTCTGTAATTTTCAATAACACTGTACACTCAGAACATACGTTAAGTCCCATTTTGTTTTGCTAAATATTCGTCACACCAAAAAAACTTCACAACTGAAAGTCTTGCATTCTAAAGATAGTTTTATTTCGCGTATGAAGTCCTTTGGAGGAAATATAAACAAGTTCGAGGTTAAACATTTAAAGCCTAGCGGTAACTTTACGTACCACCAGGTTTAACATTAAAAAATTCTACGTGGTGCCCACATTGGGTTTATGTGTTTTGTACGGATCTCAGAACAAACAGCAACTTTTGCCTTATAAAACATTAAGAGATTGGTTTTTATAACCGAAGTGGAGAGTGTTTACAGCGCGGTAGGCACTGAGTCCTTATATAAAACAGATAAGCTTCGTCTTTAAAGGGTTAAGGTAAAGCAGTCTGTATTACATTTGGCCTGTAATAACAACAATTACCTTCCCATAACAACACATACATCCCAGGCACAATGTTTTAATGAAATATTTCCGTATATTCAGAGATTAAATACACCACAATGTATATGTATGCCAATGCATGTAGCTGTTATATGGAAGCTTTTTTTTTGAAATTTTTGAAATGTAAATGAAAACACATGAGGCAGTTAACCCTTCAGAAGCATTGCGGTACCTCGTACAATGTCACTCGACATTGCAAAGGTCCGCATTTTACCGACCGATTGCGTAAACGCACTAGAAGTTTTGTAACGCACTTAGAACAAAGAATGACCACCTCTTCACAACACTCAGCCCAACAAAATGCAAAATGCTGTCCCTTACATATTTATATCGCAATATCACATTGAACATTCCCACATGTTTCGATCCCCAATGGATCATCATCAGGGTATCAAATCAGAGTAACACCGCACAAAAACCAACTAAACAACCTTTGAGTACAGTAGAAAGATGTAAAAACGTTAAGCAGTTAAATCGCAGGCAGTTGTTTGTAATACAGCTGTATAAGTGCAGTGGACATTGGTACACTGGAAATTAGTGTTAAAAATATTAAATTCTTTAAAGTGTAAACATGAATAAACACTGAAAATACAAAAATGTACACTATACATAAAAACAAGAATCGCAGAACAATAGTTGCCATAACCAATACAGTATTCGCCAGTATCTCGGAGGCAGCTTACGTGCTTAACGAAGGATAACACGGTACTGATACTGGGTAGGTTCAGGCCTACTGCAGTGTAATGTGGGTCACGTGCAAGCGTGTTGTTGTTGGAACTCACAAATAAGTTGGTAAAGTGGGAAGCGTCGTCCGGGACATGGTACGGGGACAAGTCTATTATTACAGGAGTATAACTGGATGTAAAGATGTTCGAAAGATTTGAGACAAGGGGGCTTGCTCAATTGTTTGACCAGGGGCATTCGTAGTTTTATTAATGGGTCCGTACCGCTACGAAATATTGGTAAGTATTGTATTGGTTATTGCAAGTACCTTCCTATGACTCATGTTTTTATGTATATTGCACATTTATATATTTCAAATGTTTACTTATGTTTACATTTTAATTAACCCTTTAACGATGAAGCGTATCTGTTTTATATAAGGACTCAGTGCGTACCGCGCTGTAAACACTCTCCACATCAGTTATAAAAACCAGTCTCTTAATGTTTTACAAGGCAAAAGTTGCTGTTTGTTCTGAGATCCGTACAAAACATATAAACGCAATGTGGGCACCACGTAGAATTTTTTAATGTTAAACCTGGTGGTACGTAAAGTTACCGCTAGGCTTTAAACGGTTAATTTAATGTTTATTTTTTTAACATTAGTTTCCAGTATACCAGAACCCACTAAACTTACACATCTACATTACAAAGAAAATGCTTACAGTTTAACCCTCATATCACTAACATTTTACAGTAAATTTTCCATCGTCAAACAATAATCACAACATTTCGAAAGAAAACTTCTTCCGAAATGTTGTGATTTTTCATTGTTTGACGACGGAACAATTCCTGCAAAATATTAGTAATGACTGTTGCTATACCAATGTCAAGAACTAAATTGGTCAAACTGCATTTTGACTGTTCAGCTTTTCTACATAGTTCTACTTTATGCAAAGGTTTCTATTTTGTTTTTATGCGCTGTTACTCTGATTTGATTCCCTGATGATGATCCCTTGGGGATCTAAACATGTAGTAACGTTCAATGTGATACTGTAATATAAATATCTAAGAAACAGTATTGTGTATTTCGTTGCTCTGAGTGTTGTGAACTGGTTACCGAGAGTGCACAGAATGAACAATGTAAAAAAACAGCCACCTCTTTACAAAGCTTTAGCTGGTTGCTGTTTAAAATGAAGACGAAATTTGTTTGATGCCAAGAAAGAAATGAATTTTTGCGTTGGCCTACGTTGTTTGGCTCAACATCCTGCTTCAGTCGTCTAAAAGCATTTGGTTTGCCCTCCGCGGGAGTACAGGTAAAGAACGCATCAGCTTAGATTCGACCACGATCAAATCCTATTACAGGTGGGAGGATATTCGGACTCTGGATGGATGGATGGTCGTCACTGCCTCAGAAATATGCTGGCATGAGGAACAACAGCAACATCTGTGTTTAGTACACTGACTGTACGACCAGCCCCGCTGAAATACGGATATCAGACTGTTCATGCTAGTCTAGATTCCTATAAATATGTTACGTTTCCTTATTTTATAACTTTTGTTTATGAATTTGTTCCTTCACGCATTAGCCTTTTAAAGCCTAGCGGTAACTTTACGTACCACCAGGTTTAACACTAAAAAATTCTACGTGGTGCCCACATTGCGTTTATGTGTTTTGTACGGATCTCAGAACAAACAGCAACTTTTGCCTTATAAAACATTAAGAGATTGGTTTTTGTAACCGAAGTGGAGAGTGTTTACAGCGCGGTACGCACTGAGTCCTTATATAAAACAGATACAAAATTCAACAAACAAACGTGAATTATACGTGTAGCTATTGAATATACAAATGCCATCACCATTCTTTCACTCCACCTACTTGGCAAGGTAATTAGGCGAAATACCAACCACCAGGCGTGTTGTTCTGGGACTTCAGTTTCATGTTCATAAGAGACAAGTCCTTAGATCTACTGGCATTTTTATTAATAACGTAATAACGCGATTTTTTTGTTCATGTTACATTAAAATTCCTTTTCAATATATTAACAATACAGAAAATTCTCAATCCCGAAGAGCATGGCACACTGTGTTAATGAATTGAAATCAACTATGACATTTTAGGAGCAAAAAATGAGTTTATATGCCATACAAATTAATCCTGCCTAGCAAAATGCATTTCACTAATGAAATACTAAAACAAATTACTCGAGAAACGTACCGTTTTGCCGCCAAGCAACCCGATAACAAGCAACGTATTTTACAATCTGACAACTTTTCATCTCGATAATTAAAACCCGCATTAATTTCTTCGAATTTTGCGCTGTGTCCACAAAGCCATCGGTCATGCAGAAAGTGCAGAATTCCTACACCTTGAAGCTAATGCAGGAAAATTACTTACAGCCCTTATAACTAATCTGTTTGAGGTACAGATTTGCACACAGTGCAAATTACAATTCCGCTAAAATCAGAATCGGAAACTACAAATCAAAGATATCTTCTCGTCAAATCAAAGACATTTATTTAGAGCTTGGTGTGAAGCAGAATATTTGTATATACGAGAGGGGCGAAACACCCTCGCTACGGAGAGAGTGACGTAATCAAGAGCTATGAAATTTGCAGCCATCGCCGAATATATTTATGGTGGTCATATAGAGTAGGATAAAACTAATGTGACGTGTAGCCCTTAGTTATCCAGCACGCAAAGCGCATGCGCCATATTATATTGTCATCTGTGGCCTCTCTGGCTCTACCATATTTTTCCACATTATCTCATAAAAGGCACGATTTTCGAGAAAAATTTATTGAACATAAAATGTGTGTTTTGATTTTCTCTACAACTTTTGTCTAAAACATTTCTAATTCTAAGAATAATTCAGCGATACATCATCATAAAGGTGCACAGAGCTTCATGTAAAGTACCCGTTATTCTTGTCAGATTTTAATGAAACTTGATTTTTTCGACAGATTTTCTAGAAACACTCGAATACCAAATTTCATGAAAATCAGTCCAGTGGGAGTCGAGTTTTTCCACGCGGAAGGACAGACATGACGAAGTTAATGGTTGCTTTTCGAAAATTCGTGGAAGCACCTAAAAATGTATCTGCAAAGTATGTACCGAGTTTGTTTACAGTATTCGCTCGGCCCAGCGGCTGTCTTTCCTGAATCCAGCCCTCACTCTACGGGCTCCGTGACAGTTGTAGACACAGACGGCAAAACATTCACACCTGCACTTGTGGTTTAATTTTAACAATTCCGAGTGTGAAATAAACGGACAGTTACTGGGCACTTTTGTACAGGGACAGTGGTTCACGCTGTGCAAAGTGAATGGCGCCGGGAATCTGTAAAACTTTAAAACTCATTCGGATGGGCGACACAAAAATTGTATTCCGCAAGAAATTGTCCTGGAAGGCAGATAAGAAAGTAACTTTACTATTTCTAAGCTTAATGCCGATCCCAGTGGCCGCGCGGTCTACGACGTAGGTATGCGGCCGAGCGCTTGCTGGGATCGTGGGTTCGAATCCCACCGGGGGCATGGATGTTTGTCTCTTGTACAGTGTTTGTGTTGTCAGGTAGAGGCCTCTGCGACGGGCCGATCACTCGTCCAGAGGAGTCCTACCGACTGTGGTGTGTGTCTGAGTGTGATCAAGTGAAAATAAACAACCTCGACACCTACTGTGGGTAAATAGACGAGGTAAGGACAATGAAACGAAAGAAACGAAACGACACGAAACGACACGAAACGAAACGAAACGAAACGAAACGAAACGACACGAAACTGATACACTTATTGCTTCCAATGATGCAGTCAGTACGCTTTTACGCAACGTCATTAAAGTGATACCACACTTCACGGTGTCACAAACCAGAAGATGGTAATCACTGTCCCTGCCGAATCATGGCAAAACAAATTTGAATAATAATAATAATAATAATAATAATAAAAAGTCTAGGCTGCAATGAAAATAAGACTGTGCTATGTAACAAGGTTGTTACGCGATCATGCACAATCAAATAGCCGAGTAACCACTCCAGTGATTCTGACGCACAGTACAGGCATGTCTACCTGCTGTAATACCGCAGTCCGCCACTGGACAATACCCTAAGACGCACGACATCCGAAGTTCTCACGCCGTTGCCTATGGAAATTACACTTCTCTTGAGACGTATCACTGTGTAGTCTGGTACAAATTTACCGACGTTTCGGAGTAACGTACCACCTAGTTTTCAGACAGTACTTCTTTTCCGAAATGTCGGTAGGTTTGTGCTGAGTTACATGACGTCACAGCAACGAAAACGGTAATAATCAGATTTTAAGCCACTTTCATCTTCCTACTATTAATTAATTGTATCATTCATAAACTCGGTAGCTACACACACGAGTTACCTTTTTGTATTTAACCCTTTAAAGACGAAGCGTATCTGTTTTACATAAGAACTCAGTGCGTACCGCGCTGTAAACACTCTCCACTTCGGTTATAAAAGCCAATCTCTTAATGTTTTATAAGGCAAAAGTTGCTGTTTGTTCTGAGATCCGTACAAAACACATAAACGCAATGTGGGCACCACGTAGAATTTTTTAATGTTAAACCTGGTGTTTCGCTAGGCTTTAAAAGGTTAATAATTCGTTAAATCAAACAATAAAAAATATACAGAAACGAACTAAATTTCTTAGAGTTCCTACAGTTTTAGTCTAAGGATTGATTTAGGATTTTAATTAAATAACAAGTCACCGTAAAATATTATTAACAATACTAATAATATTAAAATATTTTTTTTCAATCGTTCAACAGTTGAGGTTTCGCAATCACAAGAATATTATTAGCAATAATAAAAGACCTGTTATAAATTACGATGTCATTACGTGATTTCTCACCCTGTGTAACGCACTTACTTAAATAACTTGCGTGAAGTCACACCGCGTAACAACATCTTTCAAGCGTAAGAATCGTACATTTACTGTCCTGTTACTCAGAACTTTAAAGAGTCTTTGCTCTTCCCGGCAGTGAATTACAGGAACACGTCCCAAGCCCGAACAAAAGCAGCTGTCTGGGAATTCTCTACTCAATCAACTGTAAGTGCTTTTCTCTTCGTGTGGCCACATTCGTCTGTAATTGTGCTCACGATGCTCCGAACTTACGCCGCTTTTAGGCGGAGTAGGTGACAAGAGGTTCAAATAGAAGGCAGTGACAAATGAGTGCAGTGACAAAACCACTGTGCTGCCTTTGCTAAAGATTTCCTTAGCATCAGTTCTTATATAATTACATAAATGAATGACAAAACACGCTAAAGTCTAACGTTCGTTGTAACAGTATGAGTTATCATCGTATTACATTCCATGCATATACCATGGGACTCCTACCGAACTATCACACACGAGGACCGGATTAGCAGACGCCTAAATCTAACGTCACATAAACGACGCCCAACGCCTTAAAATTTCGATATTACCGTATCGCAGGAAGCATATCCCAGAGTTCAGAAAGATAACAACGAATTACGTCTGTAACTGATACAATCTTACTTACCATTAAAAAGCTAAGAAACACTTCGAAAGCACGAATTTTATGGAACAAATAAAAACACAACAGTTTCTGCGTCATCCGGACTATAAGGTGGGAGACGTTGTCCGGATTATACGAGATTCCGGACTATCGAGGGGAAACTCCGAGGGATAGGTAACACAGAAGATTACCACTCGATGCTAAAGCAAAACCTGTTCCTACCAGTATAATAACAATACTACTACTACTACTACTAATAATAATAATAATATCGTGTAATAATAATTTCAATAGGCAGTACCAGGCTATATTTTACCAGAACTGTCCAGACCAACTGGGATCTGGGTTACAGAGGTCCGGTTTACGTAAGGACCGCTGTATATAGAAATCATTTTCCTACCTGAATGTAAACATTCACGGTCTTCACTTCAAAGAACAGTCAGTTAATGTTGTGAAGAGAAACAACCGCCATTTATTATAAGGGTTATAGGAAACGCTTACATGCAATCTTTGAGAAGATAATGGCACGACGCCCTTTCGAAACGTCGAACAGAATGTTCTCAACAACAGAGCGTTAACACCGCAAGAGAGTTAAATATTGTGCATCATCGCTGTTGGAACATCAAATGTTGCAAAATTAGTGGCAAAAAATGTAAAGTACATTCAATAACAATGAAAAACAAAACCGAGACCAATGATAAATAAAACGACAAAAAGAAGGCAAAACGTCTATTTATTTCTGATAATTTAACGATGCTGTCAGTTGCACGGACTGCGCAGCGTCAGATGGCAGGCTGATTAGTGAATAATAAAGTGGGAAGGATGAGAAAGGAAGCGATTGAAGTCGAAATTGTGTGTCTGAAGAAAACAGTGATAACCCTCAGGTTAGGCGGTGCTCTGGCCGAGGGTTGAATATTGATCCTCCCAAATGCAAAGAAAAGCGTCACCGCTTGGACTGAATTGCTTGTTCAAATGAAGAGTCGAAGTGAAAGAACTCACACAATAGATAAAATAGAAAAGAAAGAAAAAACAGAGGAAGGTCTACAAAGAAACAGGACAAATGACAGAAAGAGAGAAAGAGGGAGAAACAGGGCGAAGTTAAAAAGAAAAGAAAAAAGAGTAGGACAATGTGAAATATATACAAAGGGAAAAAGAAAGAAAGAAAGAATGAAACAATGAAATAAAAAGAAAGAAGACATGAAGGGTGACCTGCACACGAGGGTTGGATTAGATTGTTGAAACAGCGCGCAATCAGAACTTCCATGCAAACTGCGACTAGATACGGTATGATGCATGTCATGTCAAAGGGGAGACAAGAGAAGGTTGCTTGGGTAATGCGACGTGCCGTATGAAACCTTGACCCCACACAGGATATGGTAGCGGAATGAGCAAACACTCTCTACATGAAAATTTGAAATAAAATGTGAAGAGACATGAGGGTGTAACCCAGGATAATATTAAAGTAGGCCTTTGATATTAAACTGAACTAATCTGACACAACACTGATCAGTAGCGGGTGCTTGTGACAACGGTAATATAACTTCTGGTTGTATAGAATGTAAATATTTAACGCGAAATTAATTTAACAAATCACACATGTTTCGGAGTCGGATAATATCCACTGGCAACTACGCATAAGTTGTTCCAGACGGTAGCGTACTTTATAATTTATGTAAACTTTATTAACAAGTTCCTGAACTTCTTTTACGGTAAATTAACAGACTTGAAACATCTGAAGAGGAAGGCGTGGGTGGCTGTTTAGCAAACGACACAGCATAACATCCCTGAAGACTTGAATCTTCATCAACACCACTGTGAGAACTTCAAAGCTCACCCACGTTCATACAGTCTAATAAACAAATACTAACCTTAAAAATGCGTCTCAAAAATTCATCTGAAATAAGATTAGAGTCTCATGGACGCCAAACGAAATGACCTGTACTCATCACCAAATATTATTCGGGTAATCAAATCGAGAAGAATGAGATGGGCGAGGCATGTAGCACGTATGGGGGAAAACAGAGTTGCGTACAGGATTTTGGTGGGGAGACCTGAGGGAAGGCGATCACTTGGGAGACCCAGGCATAGACGGGAGGATAATATTAAAATTGATCTTTAAGAAGTACGATGAGGCATGCACTGGATTGAGCTGGCTTAGGATAGGGACAGGTGGTGGGCTCTTCTGAATGCGGTAATGAACCTCCGGGTTCCATAAAATGCGGAGAATTTGACTAGCTGAGAATCTGTTAGCTTCTCAAGAAGGCCTCTGCTCCATGGAGTTAGTTAGTTAGTTAGTTAGTTGGTTGGTTAGTTAGTTAGTTAGTCGTAGTTTAGTTAGTTAGTCGTAGTTTAGTTAGTTAGTTAGTTAGTCGTAGTTTAGTTAGTTAGTTAGTCGTAGTTTAGTTAGTTAGTTAGTTAGTCGTAGTTTAGTTAGTTAGTTAGTTAAACGCCAAATTAAACCGTCTGTAACCTTTCTGATTTACTTCTGGAAAATACAAAAAGCGCGAATTAAATTTGATGAAAATTCTCGTAAATCTCTTCCAGCAGATTCATATCTTTTCCGTATGAATTAAACACGACTTGAAGACTGTGGTGTGCTGGGACGTGACGCCGTGTATCTTGTTGGATAATTATTAATTTTTAAACCATACAGGACGCGTTTGATAATAATGCTGTGTTAAACACTGAGGATTTGTGAATGCGGTAATGAACCCTTGTATTCCATAAATACAGGGGAATTTCTTGAATAGCTGAGGAACTGTTAGCTGCTCACGAAGGATTCTGCTCCTTGCAGTTAGTTAAATACTCAGCAGAAACACCACTGTGTTGCGTCACATCGAAGATGTTTACAGCCCTCTTGTTCCATCTGCTGCGACGGAGAGTTAGGCATTACAGCTGTATCCCCAGAGAACCAACGGGTGCATTTGACAGCCATATGGTTTGACACAGCAATGAATTTAGGCGCACGGCTGCACTGAAACTTTGTGGCGTTGTTCGCTCGAACAAATACACAAATCAGTGTCCCTCCGTGTAGACAGCTGTTCTGTGGTTGGACCTATACACAAGACTCGGACCTGAGATCGAAAAACGTCTGGCTAACCGAAATATACCTCGCAGAGGTGTTCAACACCTTAACCCTTTAAAGACAAAGCGTATCTGTTTTATATAAGGACTCAGTGCGTACCGCGCTGTAAACACTCTCCACTTCGGTTATAAAAACCAGTGTCTTAATGTTTTACAAGGCAAAAGTTGCTGTTTGTTCTGAGATCCGTACAAAACACATAAACGCAATGTGGGCACCGCGTAGAATTTTTTTAATGTTAAACCTGATGGTATGTAAAGTTACCGCTAGGCTTTAAAAGGTTAATCAAAGCTTCATATAGGGTTAAGTCTGTCAGTGAGATGGCTAGATGTTCTTAATCAGCATACGATTGCTTCTTTGTCAATAGTGACCACGGTGGAAGAATTATAAAAAAAAATACAATTTTTATACAGAGTGTCGCAAAAATCATTTGACATTATAGGAAACACGTTAAAACACAGTGCGAAATGACTTTTCACCACTCTGTATACTGCATTATTATCTAAGTAGCCCGAAGAATTATGCAGCAACTACCTCCGAAAATGTAGTGAAATATCCAACAGATCACAGTCTACGAAATCGACAAAACTATACGAAGACTTGAACTTACCGCCTAGAGAGTGTTAAAGCTAACTTAAAATCACTGTTCTCCCCCCCCCCCCCGCCAATCCGGAAAATGGATTTTGACGGCAAAGTAACAAAGTTTACAATCACAGTCTTCCTTAAAATGCGCAAAAAGAATAAAAAATTGAATTCTTGCAACCCAACAAACAAAATTCCATACAATGCAGGGCCCACCACAACACCGGACGAGGAGATGGATCAAACAGTTTAACCCTTTAAAGGCGAAACGAGTCTGTTTTATATGAGGACTTAGTGCGTACCGCGCTGTAAACACCCTCCACTTCGGTTATAGAAACCAATCTGTTAATGTTTTATAAGGCAAATTTGCTGTTTGTTCTGAGATCCGTACAAAACATATAAACGCAATGTGGGCACCACGTAGAATTTTTTAATGTTAAACCTGGTGGTATGTAAAGTTACCGCTAGGCTCTAGAAGGTTAAGGTTCACAACTTTATTGACCAGTCATCACATTCACTAGCTGAAGCGAGTTCACATATATTTAACACTGATACATTTACTGGTTATTGTTATACTTTACTTCATGCCGGCTACAACATGGATTCCTGAATTTTTTTCTAAATCTCCCAAACGACTGCCGATAGTTCGGCATACTAGATGATTTGTGGTTCGGTAGATCTTCGTATATATTGCCCTTGTTTTCTACTCCCTCCTTTGTTGTCTCCAACAGCACACCGTCTTTATTTTATTTCCTTCTGTCTCCCCTACCCATATCGTAGCGAAAACTAGATCTGAGGGTCAAAGGGTCCTTTCTTGAGGGAAGGCCGAACACACACACACACACACACACACACACACACACACACACACACACACACAAAAGTTTCCCCCAAATATTCGGCTACAAAACGCTTCCCTAAATTTCAGCCAAAAACTTTTAACACAAATATATTTAATGGTAACTTAAAGAGATTGACGATAGATGTCGGGTAGGTAAGCGAAACTTATCATAGCGTCTCCCCCTAACTTCCGCTTCAATTACTTCAGACGCTGCACGACTAACCTCGTTACTGGTTACGTCACAGTCTCGCTGTGTAGCCGTTATACAAAAGGTTACCTTAACCTTTTGTAATGAAAGCGAAAGGGGTCTGACATTACTGAACTGAAATTTCAAAGGTCTCACAGAACAGACTACGTCTTAACACTTTGATGCACTGTACAAAAAGAGTTACAGCTAGTGATTAATGTTTTCACATAAAAACTGCTGTTAAAATAACAAAAGAAAACAAACACTGAACGAAAACTACAAGAGACTATGTCGCTGATGTCGGTTATACAACCATAGTAAATTTTTCTTATCACAGAACACAAGAAAAATGGGGAAATGTTTACAGAATGGCTACATTGGAATTTAATTTTTCACGTTGAAATAACTGTCAAATCACAGATCTGCATTGTATTACATATATAATTATAATAACGAAATAAATACATAAATTTCCAGTTTACTGAACGTATGATTCGAGGTAGAATCCAAACTGGTTATTGGAAGTATCCAGTATTACATCACTGAGTGCCGGGATTAAGGCGACCGAAGCGTGAAGCTCAGTGTAACTTATATCTAGTTACAAGTATTTGAACAAAAACACCAACCCACCAACGCTGAGTGTATCTGCCACAAACTTCATTGAAGTTTTGTTTTGTAGCACCCGTTCGCAGTGCGGCGACGTCCTCGGCCCCAGTACATTGCGTTCTGTGGACAGTCTGAATGGGCTACAGACAAACGCTTTAAGACTGAGGCAACACTGGAGACAGGCTTTGAGGACAGTGGGCAGTAAACTGTCTGCAGCTCTTCATACAATGGATTAATAATATCCACTAGCAAGACGCCGCCTTACAGCTGTCGCGGCGTCCTGCCGCTACAAGCAGTTTGTTCCCAATTATTCACGATGGAGAACCAACCAGAAAGAGGCGGTTTGCTATAAACGGTTTATTCTTCCCCCTCCCAGGTAGGAATCGTCAGATTTCTGGTTTAATATACCGTAACCTGTTCTCATTGGTTATAATGGGGTGGTTGTGTGCAAATCGGGACCTGTTGTTAACGACAGTCATTTGTCCACGATAGCACCTCTACGAGAAGACACGCACGATACATTTAAGCTTTTAAAACCTGGCGGTAACTTTACGTACCACCAGGTTTAACGCTAAAAAATTCTACGTGGTGCCCACATTGCGTTTATGTGTTTTGTACGGATCTCAGAACAAACAGCAACTTTTGCATTATAAAACATTAAGAGACTGGTTTGTATAACCGAAGTGGAGAGTGTTTACAGCGCGGTACGCACTGAGTCCTTATATAAAACAGATACGCTTCGTCTTTAAAGGGTTAATAAACCAACAGCGATAAAGAGAGTCACGGAACTCAGCGTATCTTACGACACCCGAAACTTATCTATGACATCTAGAGAAGCCTGATACTTGTCAGTATCCTGCGCCACGCAAATCCACTCCGTAGTCTGTCACCTTATTTCTCCACACTCTAGTTTCTCTTGTCATCTATGTCTAGGTTTTTCAAGTAGACACAAGAAAGAAATTCAGAAGTAAGAGAACACTGAAGCAGACAAAAGAAAGACCTGAAGTCGAAACAATAGATAAGTGTTTACAGCGCGGTACGCACTGAGTCCTTATATAAAACAGATACGCTTCGTCTTTAACCTTTTAAAGCCTAGCGGTAACTTTACGTACCACCAGGTTTAACATTAAAAAATTCTACGTGGTGCCCACATTGCGTTTATGTGTTTTGTACGGATCTCAGAACAAACAGCAACTTTTGCCTTAAAAACATTAAGAGATTGGTTTTTATAACCGAAGTGGAGAGTGTTTACAGCGCGGTACGCACTGAGTCCTTATATAAAACAGATACGCTTCGTTTTTACATGGTTAATACAATACACTTTCCGTGCAGCTGTTCTGTATATAGACACTCCATGGCGATGACTGAGCAGTTCAGCCGAAACATGTATAACTATTGTGCAGTAGTTGGTAACAAGTAAACTGTACACACGTGACACAATGCCAGTCGTTGCAGATCGAATGATTGGCGCTATTACTTAGTATTCGGAAGGTACTGGGTTTAAATCCCGGCTTGGATACCAGCTACACTCAGTCAAACCCTCGTGGTTCTTTTTCAGTTCCTAAGCTGTAATGTCGAAATAGCACGACATTAGGCACAGAGACTTTCCTTCCCTAAACTACTCCACGGAGCACGAGTCTTTCTTGAGAAGCTAACAGTTTCTCAGCTAGTCAAGAAATTCCACGCATTTCATGGAACCCGGAAGTTCATTAGCGCATTCACAACAGCCCGCCACCTGTCCATGCCACCAATACCACGTCTTCAAGATCCATTGTAATATTATCCTCCCATCTACGCCTGGGTTTTCCTAGTGGTCGTCTTCCTTCGGGTATCCCCACCAAAATCCTGTTGCACCCATCTTTTTCCCATACGTGCTACATGCCCCGCCCATCTCATTCTTCTCGATTTGATTACCCGAATAATATTTGGTGATGAGTACAGGTCATTAAGTTCCTCCTTATGCAGTCTTCTCCACTCCCCTGTCTCCTTGTTGCTCTTAGGCCCAAATATCCTCCTCAGCACACTATTCTCGAACACCCTCAGTCTTTTTTCCTCCCTCAGTGTGAGAGACCAAATTTGACACCCATACAAAACAACAGGTAGAATTATAGTCTTCCGTATGATTTCCCATTTCCCTTTCGTTAACCTTGACGCCATATTCCGACTTACTGAAAACATCCATAAATAACGCACCAACACATATACATCCCCTCTAGGATTCAGACATAACCCCGAGCCATGTCGAGCATAATGTCTTGTTCGTTAACATGGTGGGTGTTGGCGAAGATAGCGGGAATGAAAATTCAAATTAACTCTATTTTTTTCCAAATTATCACAGCCTCCTTTCACTACCATAAGCTTACCTGATATTAACCCTTTAAAGACGAAGCGTGCCTATTTTATATAAGGACTCAGTACGTACCGCGCTGTAAACACTCTCCTCTTCGGTTATAAAAACGAGTCTCTTAATGTTTTATAAGGCAAAAGTTGCTGTTTGTTCTGAGATCCGTACAAAACACATAAACGCAATGTGGGCACCACGTAGACTTTTTTAATGTTAAACCTGGTGGTATGTAAAGTTACCGCTAGGCTTTAAAAGATTAAAAGACATTTCTCTCGCATAATGTGGAGAAGGTTGACTAAATGCACGTTCAGAAAACGCCTACTGTTTTTGGAAGAGCAGGCATGTATCTGAATACCGAAAGGAACGGCGTCGGGTTCGCTTTTTACGAAGGAAATTGGCACCCTGACGTTCAAAACAACGGAACAGAAGAAGTGTAAACAGAAAAGACAAAGCGAAAGACAGAAGATTGGAAGGTCTCCTGTCATTACCGTAATTTACTGAAAAGCCATTTTAATTTCAGCACCCGAAGAAAAGGGTCTACTTTTTTAACCCTTTAATTTACTACTTACAATTTTTTCTGAAATGACAAAACACATTCACTAAATACTCGGCTATTTAAGTCGGGTCTCCTTCGGCAGTCGAGTACAAAGGTGGGTGGTGGGTCAGACAGAGACGTAATGGGAACGCATTACAAGAGACTTCTAAAGGCAAGCTGTTTGCGTAGGAAGAAGGCATAGAATTTAGGTGAAATTTTTGTAAAATATCCTCAGATTCGGTAGGAATATCGCTTTATTTAGGATAAAGAAATCTTCAACTTTCAAGCTACACAATGCAAATGCCTCTACTTTCACCTGTTTGAAACAGCCATTTATATAAAAACCCCCAAAATATTTCAGCTTACTTTCTTAAGCAAATACAGGTTATTTTTCTGTTTTTCAGTCATGTGATTATATATGTGCTTTGGAGAATAATGACCGGGTTACTTTACTTGCTAGCGATACGCGTCAAGCAAACTAAGGAGTTGTAAACGATATAACTGTCACATAATTTAGATACTGATTTCTAATAATATTCAAAAGAGGAAGAATTTATTGGGATCAGTTTTCTATAACACAAAGTATGAAATAGCTAACCTTAAAACAAGAATCTGAGGTTTCACGGGCAATACCTGACATTCCACAAGAAAATAACTGCGGTGACGGGCGTTACAACCACTAATATCAACTTTTTCCCCCTTTTCTACATTTCACGTTTCGGACACATACACTGCTTCCAACTTCGGGGTGGAACAGTAAGCCACGCACAGAAGGGCAGAAGGTCGCAGCCCACAGAACACTCATTTTAATAAGCACGGGTGTAAGAACCTGTTTAAGTCTCTAACCGCTGAAGCATAGTGTTTTACCCCCACATTTCCATCTCATTTCTTACAGTTTTATGGAAACGTTCAAACAGGAAAGTAGCAGACACACTAAGTGAATACCAGCTGCTTTGGGTTCCGTTTGGGCGGATGTACGTTACGCTAGTTCTGGGTAAACAAAAGTTTGGGGTCAGCTGTAGAAGACCTGCAGGGGCGGTGCGACCACTGAAGTGAGAGGCAGCAGCCCCTTTCCTGTGTTAACAGTCGCGATCCCACCGGAATCTCATCACTGTCCAACTTCAGTCCGAACTCGAGCAAAGTATAAGCACGGGGCAAATAATTTGGCGACATTATATGGCCGACGTACTACACGAACTGCTGCCTACAAGCGAATTCGTTTCTGATGCGTCAACGGGAACTCAGAAGCGTACGTTCAGTGACATATAAATAAATAAATAAATAAATAAATAAATAAATAAATAAATAAATAAATGGAGCAGAAGTCTTTTTGAGAAGCTGACAGTTTCTCAGCTAGTCAAGAAATTCTCCGCATTTTATGGAACCCGGAAGTTCATTACCGCATTCACAAGAGCCCGCCACATGTTCCTGTCCTGAGCCAGCTCAATCCAGTCCATGCCCCATCCCACTTCTTGAAGATCAATTTTAATATTATCCTCCCATCTATGCCTGGGTCTCCCTAGTGGTCGCCTTCCCTCAGGTGTCCCCACCAAAATCCTGTATGCACCTCTCTTCTTTCCCATACGTGCTACATGCCCCGCTCATCTCATTCTTCTCGATTTGATTACCCGAATAATATTTGGTGATAAGTATAGGTACAGTGACATCTGGTATGTCGAAAGTAAACTAAAATTACATTACACGAATTCCAACTGTATAAGCAAAATCTTTCTTGAGCATACAGTAGTGGCACAGCCAGACAAGAAATTCCCTGCCTTTAATGTAAAACCGGTCCTAGCAAGTTGGCTTCACAGGTGGCATTTCTCTACTGTATTCTGCAGGTCACGGCTTCGAAACTAGGCCGGAACACAAAACATCTTGATTCTCCCCAGCCTCTCCAGCAAAATGCCGCTTAAAGCACGTAAATTAGCCGCGCCCAATTTATTTTGCATCCGTCCTAAATAACGGACTGGACGATCCGGGGTTCGAACCCCGGGAGGGGCAAGAGGTCTCGCTCTTCCCTGAAAAGTCCAGACAGGAGGAACAGCCCAACCAGACGCCTATAAAAATGGGTATCAGGCGTCTTTCCCAGAGGCAAGTCGAACGGGGTGTGAAGTTGAACATTCAACTGCATCTACCACCGAGGTTAAGCATAAGTGGAGTTATACCTCTACTCCCCTTATATGCCTTCATAGCGCAGACACAAACAACATTACCTTTACATTTTATCTCTCACAAAGTTACCTTCACTTTTTATAATTTTTTTGCTGACACTCTTGTCAAATAAACCTAAAATTACGAACTATACGTGGTACAGTATATGAAATTTGATTACAGTCTTAAAAATAGCTATCGCTGATCCTTCTTCTAGCCCAAATAATTCCAGCCTTCAACATTCCCATCCTGTATCCTTAAGATGAATTTTAGTATTATCCGCCCGTGTGTTCCGTCTTGTCACAAGCAGTTTAACCCTTCACGTTCCAACACCCAACCTCTCTATGCTATGCATATTACATATCTCTCACATATACCACCTGCCACCACATTTTTGGTCTTAATTTTGTTACTGCACTTGACAAGGATTACGTACTCTGAAGGGCGTCAATGTAAAACTTTCTCCGCAATCCTGTTAGTTCATCCCTTTTAGTTTCAATCCTTGGGTTCCCTAGTTTCCCTTCATACGCCCTGAATATATGAATATTAACCTTTTAAAGCCTAGCGGTAACTTTACGTACCACCGGGTTTAACATTAAAAAATTCTACGTGGTGCCCACATTGCGTTTATGTGTTTTATACGGATCTCAGAACAAACAGCAACTTTTGCCTTATAAAACATTAAGAGACTGGTTTTTATAACCGAAGTGTAGAGTGTTTACAGCGCGGTACGCACTGAGTCCTTATATAAAACAGATACGCTTCGTCTTTAAAGGGTTAATATGTTTTGTACGCGATGCCATGTACACTGCTAAAGGTTTACCGACTTTTCAGAAGAACCTGCTGCCCTTATCATCAAAGTTGATTAACAAGTAGTATAAAGGAGGAGGTAGCAGGTCCGCCTGAAACGTCAGTACACCGTACATAGACTATACAGTCACCACCGCGAGAACCTTACTTCTCACATTGGATCTATGGTCTCACCTTTATGTTCAGTTCTACATTACATTCATCATATTTAGTTTAATCACCTGTCTGCTATGTACACGTGGTACATCCCATGAACCTCCTGCAGCGCAGTATCATTAGCAAGCACATATTTTACCTTTCAACAACACGACACAATATCATTTTTATTCCATTCGTCTATCAACATTTGTATTCTTCAATACATTATTTCACGTTTCATGTTTCTCTCTCCTATTTCCGAAACACTTTGAAAAGCGATTTTCCCACATCTATAAACAGAAATGTGTGGTTATGTTTCGTTCTCTCCCCTAAGGTGAACAAGTACTGACAATTCAAATGTTTATTTTTCATTTCAAAATGGCTCCCCGCAATAAACATTTATTACGTTAGACAATGACGTATAAGGTCGACGCATCGTGTGCAGAAAAAGGGCAACATAATATTTGCGCCATTTAGGCAGCTTGCGTAACCTCAGTTAACCCTTTAAAGACGAAGCGTGTCTGTTTTATATAAGAACTCAGTGCGTACCGCGCTGTAAACTCTCTCCACTTCTGTTATAAAAACCAGTCTCTTAATGTTTTATAAGGCAAAAGTTGCTGTTTGTTCTGAGATCCGTACAAAACACATAAACGCAATGTGGGCACCGCGTAGAATTTTTTAATCTTAAACCTGGCGGTACGTAAAGTTACAGCTAGGTTTTAAAAGGTTGACAAGCAGTTGGTTACTGTAATGTCACAGCAACGCACTGCACTGGAAATCAGTACATGAATGAGACCTGACATAAAACACGACATCAAAACAGTGAAGCTAAATGCCTCTGTTATTTTGGTCGACGACTGACCGTCAGTTGTATAGATACACGGCAGTTCCCAAGGCATGTAGGTATATTTGTCAAGTCCTGTGAAATAAAGTACCGACGCAGGACTTAGCAAGGTACAGCGGGCTGCATCATCGGTAGTTACGCGACAATTATGTCGTCCGCTCTACGGCAAGTAGCTGGCTATAAAATATATTCTGTGTACTTGATGGAGTAGCCAAGTTATTTTCTCTCATTCGTTCCTTCATATTAGAGAGTTCTAGAAATAAACATGACGCATGCATCCACTACAGGCATCCTTTAGCTAAATTATAAAATACTGCGACGTAGATCTGCTATCGCGACAGTTACCGGAACTGTTTTGTGAAAAGAATTCTTCGGACGTACTATCTACACTATGCAGATAGTAACGGCAATCTTTATTTTGACAACGTACGTAGACTCAAATTTACGGATAAATAATTAAAAATTGTAAACTTCCAAAATGCAATTAAAATTTACTTAACATTTTCAAATATTCGTATTTTAAATTGAAAATCGAGTGACAAATCTTTGGTTAAAAGACTAAGAAAGAAAAATGAAATTGGACGACATTTTAAATATAAATATAATAGTGTCTCGATTTACAAGCAGCCTACTTGCACGTACACCACACAGGGGCCAGGCTGCCTCCGCTGCGTCTGTTGCCAACTGGACTGCACTGCTGTCAATTCCACTTCAGCATCAAAACAAGAAAGGATACAACGTGCCCCTAACATTCAGCCCCTACAGCACGTAGTGAGTTGTCACTCCTCATAGAGTTCAAAGGAATGGATTGTACGTCGTTCTTGTTAGATCACCTTTTCGCAGAGGAAAAAGAGGAAACGTGCCAAATACAGGTTATATGGCCAAAATATTGAAGACGGAAAGGAAGTGACAGCAGAAAAATCAATCCACATTCCTTATAATTTAAGAAAAGTGCAACCAAGCGAGAAACTTTCTGAGCACAAAAGTTCTTCGAGTGTGGAGCTACAGTCCGGCATGGCCCCGATCTTGGGACAGATTAACCTTCTAAAGCCTAGCGGTAACTTTACGTACCGCCAGGTTTAATATTAAAAAATTCTACGTGGTGCCCACATTGCGTTTATGTGTTTTGTACGGATCTCAGTACAAACAGCAACTTTTGCCTTTTAAAACATTAAGAGACTGGTTTTTATAACCGAAGTGGAGAGTGTTTACAGCGCGGTACGCACTGAGTCCTTATATAAAACAGATACGCTTCGTCTTTAACCTTTTAAAGCCTAGCGGTAACTTTACATACCGCCAGGTTTAAAATTAAAAAATTCTACGTGGTGCCCACATTGCGTTTATGTGTTTTGTACGGATCTCAGAACAAACAGCAACTTTTGCCTTATAAAACATTAAGAGACTGGTTTTTATAACCGAAGTGGAGAGTGTTTACAGCGCGGTACGCACTGAGTCCTTATATAAAACAGATACGCTTCGTCTTTAACCTTTTAAAGCCTAGCGGTAACTTTACGTACCACCAGGTTTAATATTAAAAAATTCTACGTGGTGCCCACATTGCGTTTATGTGTTTTGTACGGATCTCAGAACAAACAGCAACTTTTGCCTTATAAAACATTAAGAGACTGGTTTTTATAACCGAAGTGGAGAGTGTTTACAGCGCGGTACGCACTGAGTCCTTATATAAAACAGATACGCTTCGTCTTTAAAGGGTTAATCTAGTCCAAAACCATAAATTCTATTACAGGATTATTTTTAATAATATCCTCCAAATATATGTACACGACTTCTCTGTGTTTTCGTCCCCGTAGAATCTTGTTTAATTTCACACATCCAAGTTTCTGTACACAGAAGGATATATTCTGCTTCTTTTCGTATTATAAGAAAATTACAACTCCTGAAATTTTTCCATGAGCACCTGGAATTCCATTTCCTCCAGTGAATACCTAGGTCATTATTGAAAACATAACGTTAAATAGCAGTAAAAATGTTTACTACTAACATGCCGTCTTGACAGCCGCGGGCAGAATTACAGAAACAGGAGTGGCATAAAATAAGTTGCAGACAGAACAGTCACTTAACAAACAACATCAACTACAAAACAAATAATTTCATTATCATTAAAATGTAATTTGCTAAAATATCAACAGATTTTCAAAGACAATTTCCTCTAGCAGCAGCAGCAGAAGCACAGACTAGACAGATAACTGCTGCAGGGAAAAACAAACATAAAACTCTACGAGGGATGAAAAGAATTTCGAATGCTTAAAGAAATGACGGAGAGGATTCAGTGATATAATAAAGATTTATAGTAAAGGCAAGTATCCAGTAGTGCCACATAGTGTGCAAAGGACGAACATACATTTGTTATGATAGTGTATGTCAGTATAACGTCAGCGAATACATTAACACTATCGACAATTCTGTCAACAACTCATTTTATAGAACACTTAACCGTTTAAAGCCTAGCGGTAACTCTACGTACTAACAGGTTTAACATTTAAAAATTCTACGTGGTGCCCACATTGCGTTTATGTGTTTTGTACGGATCTCAGAACAAACAGCAAGTTTTGCCTTATAAAACATTAAGAGACTGGTTTTTATAACCGAAGTGGAGAGTGTTTACAGCGCGGTACGCACTGGGTCCTTATATAAAACAGATACGCTTCGTCTTTAAAGGGTTAATACTGTTACATGTTCTGTGCAGTCTTATTTCACAATATACACTTTCATTTTGCCAGCTACTGCACGTAACGTTTTCTATTCATACTGTTTCTCCTACATGTTTCGGTTGTTACTTCCAGCCATCCTCAGGTAGCTAAAATTCATCAACCCACAGTTACACCGCACAGCACAGAATGGGCCACGCGGCGAATCACTTGAAACACTGCAGCCAGGAGTATGTAAAATATAACATGTGGTTTAATGACATGCTAACAAGTAATAAGTTTCAAAATTTTAAATGTACTCATTAGTTTTCAGTTGCTATTTATTGTATAATATTACAGGCTTAAACCCACAAGTACATGTCAGTGGCTCAAGACAGGTGTTTGGATACAGACATGTACAAATTTTTATATACACACAAATTGTTATATATTTTACAAATATGTTCTGTATAGCATACTGGATTTTATTCATTCTTCTATTTTATTGCACTGTAACTCTAACGGCGCACTTGTGTGCTAATGACTATGAAGGCAACGAGTGTATGACTCGCCATTCAAGGATAGACTGCATGCTGCGTGGATTGTTGGATGTTAACTCCCTGAGGATGGCTGGAAGGAGCAGCCGAAACATGTAGGAGAAACAGTATGAATATAAGATTTTATGTACACTACTTGGCAAAATAAATGTGTATATAATTTTATATTAATTTCTTCGCCTGTTCGCCACAGCATACGAATAATATTCGCACACAATTAACCGCAAACCTTACGTCCATGAGAGAGAGAGTACATCACAACACAGGTTCCTACATTTTGCTAAAAGAGACAGACGTACAATTTGGCGTTCTAAATATTCCACGTGTTCATGGGCCTGTTAAATTCAAGGTTAAGGTGAGTTTATTTTCTTTTATAACTCAGCAATTTAAACATTTCTTTCTCGAGTTAATATCAAAATGTAAAGGCCGATGTTATTTTTTACTACAGAAAATCCTGGCAAAATGAGAGCCACGACCATAAAGAACTTTAATTACACAGCTTTGCTTTAAATTACGTAGAATGTAATTAATTTCCGAGAAGGAAATGTAACATTTTCCACTCACGGCTCCTTAAAGGATGTTCAAATACATTTGCAAAATATAAAAAGAAGAAATATTTTATACCTCCACGCGTGGTTTCAGGTTCTCACAGCGGTCTTGATGAAGAAACAAAACTTCTGGGAAGACACCGTGTGGATTGGTAGTTACCGACGTTTAGGAGGAGATTGCTACATCCATCTTCAGGGTTGGCAGCAAAATCCTCCACAACGTCCGCAGTAATGTAGTAATCTAAGGGGTCACATCTCAGGAAACTTGAATGTTCAGCTTCTACCTACCTACCTACCTACCTACCTACCTACCTACCCTACCTACCTACCTACCTACCTACCCACCCACCCCTACCTACCTACCTACCTACCTACCTACCTACCTACTTACACAACTAACTATCTCCATGGAGAACACCAATTTTCGGGAAGCTAACAGTCGCTAAGCTAGTCAAGAAATTCCTCGCCAGTCACACAGTCCAAAAACACTTTTGTGACCACAAACGCCCACCCACAGTCTCAGCCAGCCTACAAACTCGTAACAGGTTGCTGTAACGTTTACTTTAATATTATACCCCACACACATAATATATATATATATAAATAGGTCAACAAAAAGGATTTTTGCTTCGAATTTTAAACTATTATTTCGTACTCGTTTTCCATATAGAGCTCTTGCGTGCTACATACATCGGCCATCTCATCTTCCCTGATTTCACGACGCCCGTAATACGTAATGAGCAGCACATACTATTGATCCATCATATAATCTTCTTACCCTCAACTGCTTCCTCCTCCTCCTCCTCCTCCTCCTTCTCGTCCTCCTCCTCATTCTCGTCCTCATTCTCCTCCTCCTCCTTCTCGTCCTCCTCCTCCTCCTTCTCCTCCTCCTCCTCCTCCTCATGCGACATCTGCAGCATCCTGTTCTTAAACACCCCCTGTCTACCAAATAACGCAACCCTTCACGCACACAAATTCGTGGGCAGTATTAGAATGGTATCCCTCAACATGGCCCAGAATGCCGAAACATGTAGGAAAAGCTGAATGATAAATTTTATTTGCAATTCATAAGTTTGTGTACCTCGCTGGTTGTGTCACGTGACAGAACTGGTGCACACGGTGGAATATGTGTTACAACAGGACAGACAATGTACGTATAAACGTAACGCTGAGGCGCGTTCGCGTAACCATTGTTGTTGTGGAAAATAATACGTATTACATGCACTACGTGTGTGTCTGTAGCCTTAGTTACCCAGCATGCAAAGCGCATGCGCCGTATTATATTGTCATCTGTGGCCTGTCTGGCTGTACCATATTTTTCCACATTATCTCACAAACGGCACGATTTTTGGGGGAAAAAATTAGGGAAAGAAAACGTGTGTTTTGAAATTCCCTAGAACTTCTGCCTGAAAATCTTCTCATTCTAAGAAGAATTCAGTGACATATTACCATAAATGTACATATGTCTTCATGTAAAGTATACGTTACTCTCGTCAGATTTTAATAAAGCTTGAACCATCTCAACAGATTTTCGTAAAATATTCGAATATCAAATTTAATAAAAATCCGTCCAGTGGAAGTCGAGTTTTTCCTAGTGGACAGACGGCCAGATGTGACGACGCTAATAGCCGTTGTTCGCAATTATGCGTATACGCCTAAAAGTCCTTAGTCGATATTAACCCTTTAAAGACGAAGCGTATCTGTCTTATATATAAGGACTCAGTGCGTACCGCGCTGTAAACACTCTCCACTTCGGTTATAAAAACCAGTCTCTTAATGTTTTATAAGGCAGAAGTTGCTGTTTGTTCTGAGATCCGTACAAAACACATAAACGCAATGTGGGTACCACGTAGAATTTTTTAATGTTAAACCTGGTGGTATGTAAAGTTACCGCTGGGCTTTAAAAGGTTAATATAAATTTCTAGGATGTTTAGTTCCTAGAACCGTACATGAAAAATGGCTGTTCATGTGCATGTTAGCCCATGCTCATCCATTCGGGCCAGTGATAAAGTTTCAAACCCACATGACACAAGAGGCAAAACTGTAACTCTATAAAATTTAAATATTTAAGGTTTTAAATAAAAAAATAAAAGACCCAAGAATTCAGAACTGTACAGGCAGTGCCAAGATTCAATTTGCTCATAATTTGTCCCGCAGCGTACTAACGGCTCAACGTCACCATTTCCTCGATATTTTAACCTCCCAATATTTGACAAGGGCTGATGCCAGTGGCCGCGCTGTATAAGGCGTAGGTCTGCGGATGAGCGCTTACTGAAATCGTGGGTTCGAATCCCACCGGGGGCATGGATGTCTGTCTCTTGTGAGTGTTCTGTTTTGTCAGGTAGAGGTCTCTGCGACGGGCCGATCCCTTGTCCAGAGGAGTCCTACCGACTCTTTTGTGTGTCTGAGTGGGATCAAGTGAAAATAAACAACCTCAACACCTGCTGTGAACACGTAGGTAGGAGAGGGAAGGACTACGAACGAACGAATGAACGAACGAACGAACGAACGAACGAACAAACGAACGAAAGAACGAATGATTTTTGACAAAGACTTTTAGCCGTACATCTCCTTGACAATAACGCCGTTCTGTCATCTGGCGATAAACTTTGTACATATAAGTCCACTCATTCTTCTCTTACTAACTTTTGCACCATACTTACTGGTATCTGGGATAGCTCATTCGGTATAGCTAGGAAACAGACAGCATGGGATTCGAACCGCGGCGCAGAAAATAGATTTAATCTTCTCCACAGCCATCCAGACCGACCCTAGGGCTCAACCAGCCTTCTGTGCAATGAGTACCGGGGATTTTTCCCCGAGGGCAAAATGATTGGGGCACGGTTTTGACCTCCCACCCCATCTACCAACGAGGTTAATGAGGTGTAGAGCGATATCTATACTACCTCTGTGTGTCCGCATGGCATGGAACGGGGAGACCTTGGCCTTTATTCATATCTGATGCAATCACACAATTTGTGTTTATACACAAACACACAATAGTACAGTTTAGACTCTCTTCTCCCCTCCCCTTAAGGGAAAAAAGCCGGCTATGACATCATCATTCTGTGTGCTCTCCATGGTTTCAACCAATTAACAAATTTCCACGAAAATTGGTACAAAAGCTTTGTCACTGGACCCGCTCCAATACCATACAAGAGTATTATTACAAGTGGCAACAATGGCGAGGTATTGCGGGCCTGAAATCTGCTAGTAGCAATGGCGAAACCTTGTACAGGATACCGACATAACTTAAGAACTTACAACGCATGTACACTTCTGTGTTATTACTTACAAAAATGGTGATAGTGTTCTTTTTTTAAGTTCACGTCCGCGAAATCTAACGTACACAACACCGCCACGTTCATCATAAAACTGAAACAATGTAGGAGAATTAAAAACAGCAGCATATAGGATTAAATGCAACAGAAAAGGGGCTAAAGTGTTTCGCTCGCAAATCCTTTCTCCTAAACAAACAGCATGGAAAAGCGTCAGTGGCCATTATTTACTATACAAATACTAAGGAAAAGCAGGAAATTCCTATAGGATTGCGGCACCGTCATTTAACCTTTTAAAGCCTCGCGGTAACTTTACGTACCACCAGGTTTAACATTAAAAAATTCTACGTGGTGCCCACATTGCGTTTATGTGTTTTGTACGGATCTCAGAACAAACAGCAACTTTTGCCTTATAAAACATTAAGAGATTGGTTTTTATAACCGAAGTGGAGAGTGTTTACAGCGCGGTATGCACTGAGTCCTTATATAAAACAGATACGCTTCGTCTTTAAAGGGTTAATATTCTGATACCCGAAAGGAAGATGATGTCCGGCACAAAATGTGTCCGTGCAGCACAAAGCAATGCTCTAAAACAAATTCCTTGGATACCAGCACAAATATCGACGCAGATCGTATGAATTCCAAACTACAGTGTCCAAACATGAAGTTATTCACAGGACATACGCAAAACAGGTACCATTTTTGAACGTATTATTGCGGTATTTATTGATTGGGGCCTTCTTGGAATACGAAAACATCTGCCCAAAGCATACAGAGCATTCCACACAGTGGCGCACAGTGCGAGTTACAGTGCTGTCGTGTTACACAAGGACGTCATATTAACAACTCAAATTGTCAGTGAAGTCGAAAATAGTCAGTTGTACCTTTATTTTACTGACCAAATACTATTATGCATAAAAGTGCTGAATGAAAACGAAATTAAAATAAATACACGGTGATTAAAAAAGAACTGAACACTGGAGTCGCCAAAAGAAAACTAACACATATATCGTACTGATTTTGGAGTTAAAAAGTGATAGTGAATAGTATTAAGGTGTTTATATACTACTTTCAAATAGAAACATTCAACTTCCTGTACACAGTAAAAAAGATCCACTAAATGTTAACTTAATTTCCAGCTATATCTTATATATTCTACACCTTGCAACATTTGCAGGTATTGTTATTTCTGATTGTGTAACATTTACTTTTAAATGAACCCCTGAATATGATCCCAGCCAGGATCGAAACATGGCGGACCGACATGTAAATACTGTAATGTAAAGGCATTTAGAATAATAATAGTGCATTACTTGGGCGAATACTGCATTTGATGTCTACGTATATCAACCGCCATACACCTTGCATCTACCTGCGGAATGATACACACACATATATATATATATGATGAGTACTACTGTTGTAATCTATTATATGTTAGGAAGTTTTAAATTGGTGTGTATCTCCCTGATGGTGATGGCAAAATTATATGCCGAAACACGTAGGAGTGACGACGAAAGATTGCAATATTGTAGAATAACATAGAATAACAATAATCACCAACAAAATGCACTATATCACAATCAATTTATTTAGTATTCATTACCCCGACATGTTTCGATGTCTATCTATCATCTTCACGGGGATGTCTTCACACTAATATCATAAGACACTCGTCACTTTTTAGATTAAGGTAACTGAGGCTGGTTTGATTTGAGTGTTGATACTTCGATTTTCAGTTTTCAAATAATGTTAAAGTATTAAAATGTAAAAACAATGTTTCACATTACATAAAAAACTGTCGCACTACACTTGGTTTATAGTCTAAAGATAAGATGTTAAAACGTTTAAAAATGCTAAAATTCGATGTTCTGTATTATACAACACACTGTTTTCACTACACAGTACGCTGTTATATAACTGGGCAGTCATGCAGTCGTCTGTGTGTGGATTGAAAAGCCACATAAATCCTGGCTGGCGAAGAAAGATTAGTGTAACAGCCTGCGTTGTGTTCCTGTTGTGTTCTGCATGGTGGAGGGTTGTCTGTTGTAATAGTGTGTCTATCATATGTGCATCTATTTGGTTGCATAAACGAACAATTTAATCAAAATGCACGGAATATAGAATTTCAAAATAACCGAACACTTTGTATGGTTACTGTCCCAGAAAATCCCTCACTTTCTATTGACACAAACCTGAATTCCCCTAAGTGGTGCTCAAATTCATCACTGGCCCCAGCTAGCAGATTCTTTCTAATAACCAATCCTGCACCTCCTCTATTCACATATCAATATCGATAAAAATATCGATATTAAATAATTGAGGAAATAGTATAAAAATTAAACCAGTACCTGTCGAAACACAAGTAAATTATATTTATTATATAGAACTACATGTTTCGACTTATCTCAAGTCATCGTCAGGTTCACAATTGGTTTTTAAAACACACGTAGTTCTACACAATAAATAGAATTTCGTTGTGTTTGGAAAGATACTGGTTTAAATTTTGTACTACTGACAACACAACCGGATGGCGTTCGTCAAAATTAAAGAAATTATACTGGCTCCCAGCACACACCTAGATCGAGATTAATGAAAAGAGGGGGAAAAAAAACTGGAAGCAACTACATCACGTAATACATGGACGGTTTTACAAAAACACATTATGAGCCAGTTTTATGTAGTTTCACTTTTAGTATGAAACGCCTAACAAAAACTTAAGTTACACTTATGAGCACGCCTTTATTACTTTCCGTTGTTTATTCCGGACATTGTAACAAAGCAAGAAACACATAAATGTACAATTCTACATTTTATGCTCGCTATACTTTACATGTCGGAGCTATGTAAAATATAGCACATATAAAATATAGAATTGTGCACTTGTTGGTGTTACAGAAGTTTCTTAAGCCTTGATTATTCTGTGCTGAAATGCCTTTAACTTTTAGTAATACTAAACAATTAGAGGTGGAATTCATTTCATGTCTGTTAGAATAAACGTCATTTCAGTTGATCACGTAGTTTTAGCCATGTTTTGCGAAATCTGTAGCAACATCCACTTACAGCGAATCTACATGTGATGTGACTGAGGATTTAACCGTCTCCGACAACTTAATGTTACTCTTCGACCCCCCCCCCCCACTTTTCTCTCTTTCTAGCAATAAGCCGTAATTAAATTCTCAAACTTGTTTCAACGCTTAATTATAATTTAATCGCCCGTTATAAGAAAAGAGACACCCCCATCGTGTAAGTCACTTTCGTGAACCGGTAACAGAATTAGTGAGCTGTAGTTTCTGAAATCTTTATAACTTTTAGCTGTATAAAAGGAATGTCTACAGCCGTGATGTGTTGTACGCACATATTGGTTCTCATATCATTAGAGAGAACTATATCGGAATTTACGGGTTGTTAACATGTAAAAGGCACAACGAGTTAAGAATTTGTGTGGTAAATTTATTGATAAGGGCATGCTTAAAAAATCCAACGTAAAAGAACGAAGAACAAATACGTATCCATCAAGTATTTTATATGATTGATACAGTAATATAAAACAGCTATACATTTCAGTTCTTTAAACCATCATAAGGCTGTACAAGGTATGTTAACCTTTTAAAGCCTAACGCTTACTTTATCTACCACCAGCTTTAACATTAAAAATTCTACGTTCTGCCCACAGAAAGCATTTACGTGGATCTCAGAACAAACAGCGATTATTTCCCTATACAGCATTAACTGGTTGGTTTTTATAAACGAGACGGAGTGTGTTTACTGCGCGGTATGGACTGGGTCTTTAAATGCCATGTTCTGCCCACACAATGTATTTATGTGTTTTGTGTGGATCTCAGAACAAACAGCGATTATTTCCCTATACAGCATTAACTGACTGGTTTTTATAAACGAGACGGAGTGTGTTTACTGCGCGGTATGGACTGGGTCTTTAAATGCCACGTTCTGCCCACACAGTGTATTTATGTGTTTTGTGTGGATCTCAGAACAAACAGCGATTATTTCCCTATGCAGCATTAACTGACTGGTTTTTATAAACGAGACGGAGTGTTTACTGCGCGGTATGGACTGGGTCTTTAAATGCCACGTTCTGCCCACACAGTGTGTTTATGTGTTTTGTGTGGATCTCAGAACAAACAGCGATTATTTCCCTATACAGCATTAACTGGTTGGTTTTTATAAACGAGACGGAGTGTGTTTACTGCGCGGTATGGACTGGGTCTTTAAATGCCATGTTCTGCCCACACAGTGTGTTTATGTGTTTTGTGTGGATCTCAGAAGAAACAGCGGTTATTTCCCTATACAGCATTAACTGGTTGGTTTTTATAAACGAGACGGAGTGTGTTTACTGCGCGGTATGGACTGGGTCTTTAAATGCCACGTTCTGCCCACACAGTGTATTTATGTCTTTTGTATAGTCTCCAGAACAAACAGCGATTATTTCCCTATACAGCATTAACTGACTGGTTTTTATAACCGAGACGGAGTGTGTTTACTGCGCGGTACGAGCTGGAACTTCAAATCAGATCCACTCTCGTCCTTTAAAGGTTAACATACATGACGTTAAGTATCTTATAGGGTCTTAACTAAAAGCCGAAACGTGTAGCTGTTTTCAAGTTATCTCTCTCAAATATATTTTGTGCATGACGGGTACTTATCTGTTCTTTGTATAATCAGCACGACGGGGACGAGCCATGTTAAATATAAAGCACCGTTAAATGAAGCAAATAAAGGGAACACAAACCATGTATAAGTACCCAGCAATTCATGCTAGATGATTCAGAACACGTCATTAGTTAAACTGTTTTGGAGAAAGGGGCGCAATATCATTGATTTAACTGCCGCTGGGATGTGGAGATTTCGCAATCAAGAAAACACGTGTAATCTGCGAAGCAGCTTCAGGAAACCAGTCATTTGATGCGACATGTGAAGCCAGAAAGACCAAAGGACACGAACTTATAGCGAGACAGACAGCGAGACAGACAGACAGACAGCGAGACAGACAGACAGCAAGATAGACAGACAGATAGCGAGACAGACAGACAGACAGCGAGACAGACAGACCGACAGACAGACAGAGAGACAGACAGCGCGACAGACAGACAGACAGACAGACAGCGAGACAGACAGACAGACAGCGAGACAGACAGACAGACCGACAGACAGACAGAGAGACAGACAGCGCGACAGACAGACAGACAGACAGCGAGACAGACAGACAGCGAGACAGACAGACCGACAGACAGACAGAGAGACAGACAGACAGACGTGACACAACTATCGTGTTTCTAACTTTCTGAGAGCTCATTCAAAATTTGCATAACAAAATTTCTACACAGCATCTGTGCCCAGGCAGCTACCTTTTGCTGGTGTGTAACGCATATGGTAAAAGATTTATCCATCTTTCGAGTGAAGGTGGTGGTTCCATCTTCACCCACAAGGGTAATTCTTCTACCCTGAAGATGGAGGCAGTAATTTTTCTGGTCTGTAAACGTTTTCATAAATGGGGTTTCTGGGGATATGATGAACGATTTTAGGGGTTCCTCCATGGAAAAGAGGTTGGGGTAAACTGATCGATATAAGAAAAGGGTGGAATTTTTATAAAATATATAGCAAAAATAATATCGAAGTAACAGATCAAAGTAAATGCTCCAATAGAGCGATAAATGACAGGGATTGTAATGACAGTGATGATCTAGGTTACACACTGACTCTTCCCAAACTTAAAGTTGGTTGATAGGATGAATGGAAATTAATTAATTAATTAATTCATTCATTCATTCATTCACTGTATGGACTGCCTTGCGACAAGACTATAGCCTCTTCCAAAGCGAGTTCTCCAGAGGGTGCGATCTAGTGCTTCCTCTTTAATTTCCAGTATAATCTCGTTTCATTAAGGACATCCAGTAGCTGCTTACATGTTCTTTCTCTTCTTCTCTTCCGTTCCATCCTTCCTGCAGACTGGAAATAGCGTAAAGAAAATGCTTCTAACAAAATGTACGTTAAGTCAACTAAAGAACCTTCACATCAGCGCTTTGAACCTTTAAAAACGAAGTGCATCTGTTTTATATAAGGACTCAGTGCGTACCGCGCTGTAAACACTCTCCACTTCCGTTATAAAAACCAGTCTCTTAATGTTAAATAAGGCAAAAGTTGCTGTTTGTTCTGAGATCCGTACAAAACACATAAACGCAATGTGGGCACCACGTAGAATTTTTTGATGTTAAACCTGGTGGTACATGAAGTTACCGCTAGGCTTTATAAGATTAAAGTAGTGGTTTGGTTTGTTTTGTGCGGTGACAAAATCACTTAACAAGCGATGCTTAATCTGCTTTAAGCACATTAATTAATCGACCTGTTACAGCTTACAACCGACGGATCTATTTCGCAGTTAATTGTTTCGTATTAAATGTGGACTCAATTATTTATTCACTCCAGTGTTGAAAATTAATTACTGATACATAAAATGAAGGTCATGAAATGCATTATGTTGTGTAAGTCCCAATTTTAAACATTCTGTCACGCAATTACACGTACTGTGTTCCTAACATAATTTGTCCTAATGCGCTAGTGTAATGGTTTCGAATTCCTCTCTATTAATTATTCACACAGCGCCTCTCAGTGCGCAGTACAAATTGTACAATGTACGCTATAATTACACTCATAAGTATCAATATGCTGCCACAAAACGTGTAACAGTTCGTCTCCTTGCACGCAGCAGAACTGAAGGCAGATATCCAGCTTCCTGTGGCAACAGTCATTAACCCTTTAATGGCGAAGCGTATCTGTTTTATATAAGAAGTCTGTGCGTACCGCGCTGTAAACACTCTCCACTTCGGTTATAAAAACCAATCTCTTAATGTTTTATAAGGCAAAAGTTGCTGTTTGTTCTGAGATCCGTACAAAACACATAAACGCAATGTGGGCACCACGTAGAATTTTTTAATGTTAAACCTGGTGGTATGTAAAGTCACCGCTAGGCTTTAAAAGGTTAAAGTATGACTGGCTGCATTCTTCGTAAAGTTCAACAGATGCCCGCATATGGTAACCTTTGTGCTACCACACATGTATTTAATATCCCGTTGTGTTAACTCCATGGAGCAGAGGCATTCTTGAGAAGCTAACAGTTTCTCAGCTAGTTCAGAAATTCCCCGTATTTGATGTAACCCGGAGGTTCATTACCGCATTCACAACAGACCGCCACCTGTCCCTATCCTAAGCCAGCTCAATCCAGTCCAATGCCCCCCATTTCACTTCATACCTCTGTGTTAGCATACATATATTTAGCATGTTTTTATAGAAACACGACCTTCCGTCCTGCATCATTGTTGACTTTGCAGAACCGATGAGAGAATTCTAACATGTAGGTAAATACAGGCATTCAGAACTACAGAACCCTCTTGATGTATCAATACCTGAACTGAGATAATCTGCAAAATTCCGAAACAGAATTTTCGCGCGGAGACTGAATACGCCACACAACGTAAATATTCCACCTCTTACACCAATCTTTTAATGAATTTCCCTTCTTCGTTTTGCACTTTTACTTTCTTCATCATTCCTGACTTCCACATATTTCCAAGCAATGTCGAGAAAATAGGAAAATTACTACTCCGTTGCCTGCAACGGTAAGGAACGCAGCACCGACGCGCTTAACAACTAACTAACTAACTAACTAACTAACTAACTAACTAACTAACTAACTAACTAACTAACTAACTAACTGACTAACTAACTAACTGACTGACTGACTGACTGACTGACTGACTAACTAACTGACTGACTGGCTGGCTGACTGACTAACTAACTAACTAACTAACTAACTAACTAACTCCATGCAGCAGAGGCCTTCTTGAGAAGCCAACAGTTTCTCAGCTAGTCAACAAATTCCCCGCATTTTATGGAACCCGGAGGTTCATTACCGCATTCACAAGATCCCGCCACCTGCCCCTATCCTGAGAGAGGTCAGTGCAATCCATGCCACCCCATCCCAATTCTTGAAGAACCATTTTAATATTATCCTCCCATCTACGCCTGGGTCTCCTAAGTGGTCGTTCTCACTCAGGTGTCCCCACGAAAATCATGTCTGCATCTCTCCTTTCCCCCATACGTGCTACATGCTCCGCCCATCTCATTCTTCTCGAGTTCATCACCCGAATAATATTTGGTGATGAGTACAGGTCATTAAGTTCCTCGTTATGCAGTCTTCTCCACTCCGCTGTTGCCTCGTCCCTCTTAGGCCCAAATATCCTCCTCAGCACCCTATTCTCGAACACCCTTAGTCCTCGTTCCTCCCTCAGTGTGAGAGACCAAGTTTCACACCCATACAAAACAACAGGTAAAATTATGGTTCTCTATACCCTAATTTTTGTGTTTCTGGATAGCAACCTGGAAGACAAAAGATTCTGCATCGAATGATAGCAAGCATTCCCCGACTTCAATCTGCTCTTAATTTCTTCATGAATGGAGTTTCGATTCGTTATGGTTGTTCCCAAATATTTGAATTCTTCCACCCTTTCAAAGGATTTGCTATCTATCTTTATGTTGTGATTGTGTCCTGCATTCTGATTTCGAGACATGGCCATGTACTTCAGATTTCTCAGCATTTACTTCTAGACCAATCTCCTTACTAGCAATCACTAAATCTTCTGCGTTTTTCTTTATACTATGTACGCTTCCACCCAATATATTAACACCATCAGCGACGTGCTTAAGTGCCTATAAATGTGCGCAAGTGATACGACGGGTCGTGAAGCACGTCTCAGAATTAAGACCCACCAGATAACAAAATATAATCAGCGAATAACAATAATTTAGACACTTGGCGACGTGCTGTTTGCTCTAGAAGCCACTACTGAGTTAACGAAACTAATTTACTCGTGGCGTTTCTCAGTCCTTCCCCCTTCTACCTACGCGCAGTAGATGTCGAGGTTATTTATTTTCACTTGATCACACTCAGACACACACCACAGTCGGTAGGACTCCTCTGGACGAGGGATCGGCCCGTCGCAGAGACCTCTACCTGAGAACACAAACACTCTACAAGACAAATATCCATGCCCCCGGTGGGATTCGAACCCACGATCCCAGCAAGCGCTAGGCAGCAGACCTACGCCTTAGACCGCGCGGCCACTGGGATCGGCTAATTTACTCGTGTCAGACTGTAATGCTGCACTGTGCCGCGAGCAAAACACTGACACACATGACATAAGTGGGCTAGGAGAGTCGCTAGAGAACCTGGAGTTTAAGCACACTGACTTGTTAAACCTTGTCAATTTCCAAATAGTTATCGAAATATTAATGACCAAATATCGCGGCAGACAAAACTTATGCTTTGTGTTCAGGGTGTCCGGCGTGAAAGACCGAAACACTGTACCGGGACACAGCGACAGATCTGAGGCACAACAGACCGCCTCATCCGAACCCAGGACATCTCGAACACGAAGCATGAGTTCCTAACAGCTTAACAGAGATGTTCGAGTGCATGTCAAGGGTGTCTCTTCCGTGTGAATTGGTATTACAAAAGAACCGAGATGACAGTTATAAAGCTGGGCATTCTTCACGAGTATTTTCCAACATGACTCAGTCTGTCAGCGATTCAAACATTATAACACTGTTCACGATTTACCAGACATGTGTGGATGTTATTTCGTTTTCAAATTGATTTCACAGAAACGTGATTCCACGGCCTTCCTCAGGTGAATATTCCCTATTCAAAAGCGTGTCATGTGAACGGTAAAAACGTAACACAATTCGTTTGTTTAATACAAACAGAACGGAAGGTGAAAAATATATGAAAGTGACACAGGAAAGATATAGATTGGCATACATATAGGCAAATAAATTGACTGACAGGCGGGCGGGCGGACAGAGACAGACAGACACAGACAGACAGACAGACACAGACAGACAGACAGACAGACAGAGACGGACGGACGGACAGACAGACAGACAGACACAGGCAAACAGACGGACGGACGGACGGACGGACGGACGGACGGACAGACAGACGGAAGGACGGACAGACATACAGACACAGATAGATAGATAGATAGATAGATAGATAGATAGATAGATAGATAGATAGATAGATAGATAGATAGATAGATAGATAGATAGATAGATAGCGATAGGATGAAGCTAACGGAACTGTTTACTGCTGAAATTAAATGGATCCTTTCCACCATTTTCAGGGAATCACAAGTGCCACAGTTTAATCACCACATCTATCGAAACGTTTGGACGGGATTAATCAGCGTCTAACCCTGCAGAATAGCCACAGGCTGCTGCTTACACGGAGCTCTGTTGGAACATGAAGTTAATCAGGCGATCTTCAGCATGAGAAGCAGTGAAGCCAACCGGTGATCCGCAAACTCTGGTGGGTCGGTTACATCGTTTGCTATGGGTGTGGACTGACTATAGGGCAACAAAGGCTATACGACCGCTGTAACAACAGAACAATTGCAAGGATGTTTGAAATAAGCTTGCAGAAACCTAATAAAAATTTGTACGCATTTTTCTAATAAGAGCATTTTTTGACCCCACTGGCAACTGAATTCAAATTAAGCATTTTATTTCTCTCTTTAAATACCCGAGTTTATGGCTTATCCACTTTTGTAAAGTCGACGCAAGATTCGTATATATTAACAAGGCAGTACTTTTTACATATTTCACAGTAAACTATATCATAGCCTCTTTGATTTAAGTCGTGAAATTATAGTCAATAGACTATGGGAGATTTATGGGTCTTGTAAACACCGAAGAGAAGCACGCATGTGTTTCTATATTGCGCCACCAAACACGTGAAACACGAACACCGCGGCGAGCAAAATCAATTTGCAAGATCAGTGAGCACGTTAATTCAATTTGTTAATGCACATCGAAAAAAGAAACAGGGCAATGGTTCAGAAACTGGAATTTACAGCGTATCATGAACAGCCTAAACTAACTGGCTGGGAGAGAGGTCTGCCTTTCAGTTCTTCACGTCGTTTATAGGGGCTCATATTATTCCCTCTCAGCCTGTGTTCCATGTTCGCTAAAAGAGGCATTGTAACTGGAAAACTGTCACTCCAGCCACCAGACTATGTGGGTCTGACTACGCAAATTTCAGTTTGAGAACAACTGTAAGGTTTTGGTCCGTTAAACAGGGAGGTAGACTGGTTTTTGGAAAAGACCTACGCTAAAAATAGCCGTAAGAAGTTCTGAACATTGACTGTCAGAATCGTGTTTAATTTTATACAGTTGCAGCAGCATTATCAAAATATACGTCACATTTGGATGGTAATACAGGTCAGATGGTAAAAGCGTGATGTTGAAATAGCAGATCATAAATTTTCTTTGCAAATGAACCTAAAAGTCATAAAAATGTCACACACTATTAGCATTAATTACAGAATTTTTTCTAAACCAGATGTATTAAAACACACAGGCTACGAAATATGGGAATGTAAAAGACTGTATACAGGAATTTAGTGTGAAAATTTTGTACCACTGGGCAGCAATTGGTGAAAGCCCGCAAAACACGACAGCTCTTCTCGGCTACACGCGTAACTTTATAACAGATAGCAGAGTAAAGGCGTAACGTTTGCTGCCAATGAAATCAGTACAGCAGCACAAAATTCTGAAATCATTATTCCGTTACGCAAAATAATCCGCTGCGCGCGCGCGCGCGCGCGCGCGTGTGTGTGTGTGTGTGTCTGTGTGTGTGTACGTATGTGTGTGTGTCTGTGTGTGTATGTGTCTGTGTGTGTGTACGTATGTGTGTGTGTGTCTGTATGTATGTGTGTCTGTGTGTGTGTATGTGTCTGTGTGTGTCTGTGTACGTGTGTGTGTGTATGTGTCTGTGTGTGTACGTGTGCGTGCGTGCGTGTGTATGTGTCTGTGTGTGTATGTGTCTGTGTGTGTATGTGTCTGTGTGTGT
>BLKM01000247.1:354164-405525 GCA_013340265.1 Coptotermes formosanus | reverse complement strand
GTGTGTGTGTGTGTGTGTAAGAGGCCCAGCACGGGCAGTCACCCTGTCCAAACCAAACCCAATTAAACGCCACCATTACGGTTAATTCTCAGAGTTCTTGTGGTGTTTAAGCCATAAGTCAATGCGGTAAACTGGAGGTGGGGCATCTTAAAAGGCAATAGCCTATAGCACGGATTCCCACAGTTTGTCGCTGGTTCGCTACTAAGTGCAATTTAACAGTTTCAAAATACCGCCAGTAATTTTTTGTATTAAATTTTAAAAAAAGCTGAAACTGGAAAAACGGGCTGACAGCGGTGATGAGATAAGCTCAGCTAATGTTGCCAGTAATACCGTACGTTAGCAAATACATGTGGCTTACGTTTTATTCATTTTTTAAAATTTCTATCCTTTTTATATTTCGAATTTTTATTAAGGCCGCGCGGCAGTAAATAACGGTTGGCTTATCGGTGGTGGTACGGCAACCACAGTTTCAGAAACCATGATGTTATGGCACAATACTTATCTTTGTATTTTCTATTTATTAAACATTGCTACTTAAAATTACTGAGTACAGGCCTACTTGTTCAACGGCAGAATTCGCAATTAACCCCTGCCAGGACGCTACCCAACTAACTTATCCCACCCACGTGCCTAGGCCCCCAGGATTAGGGTCAGTGCGTATGGGGTGCAAGAGCCGTCGTCGCAGTCCTTCCCTCTTCTAACTACTTGTTCACAGCAGGTGTAGAGGGTTTTTATTTTCACTTGATCACACTCAGACACACACCACAGTCGGTAGGACTCCTCTGGACGAGGGATCGGCCCGTCACAGACACCTCTACCTGACAACACAAACACTGTACAAGAGACAAACATCCATGCCCCGTGTGGGATTCGAACCCACGATCCCAGCAAGCGCTCGGCCGCAGACCTACGCCTTAGACCGCGCGGCCACTGGGATCGGCTGGGCTACAGCAGCACAGGGTACAATTATCAGATGATTAATATGTAATAAGAGTTGACGGCGACATGTGGCATTTAAAGGGGACAGGAGAAGTGCAAGCAGGTTTTTTTTGGGGGGGGGGGCTGAGGGAAAGCAACCGCGTAGGAGACATAGAAATATATGGGAGGATAATATTCAAATGGATCTTCAAGAAATATGATCGGAAGAAAGTGTGAACTGGATAGATCTGGATCAGGATAGGGACAAGGGGCGGGTTTTGTGAACACGATAATGAAAATTTGAACTTTGGGTTCCATAAAATGCGGGGAATGTCTCGCCTACCCTAGAATTCAGTTTATCAACAAGGCCTCTGCTCCATGGATTTAGTTAGTGAGTTTAATAAATAATAAATTCGAAGTAATATGAAAAGAAGAAGTCAAGGCCAACTAAAAATACTGTTTTCGCATCCGACTGGCAGCACTGAGAATAAACATGGACACTTCCTTCACAGCCTTCTGTATGCCAACTAACGTTCGAAACCAGACCCTCCTGAATATAAGCCACAAACATTAACCGTTCAGGCGATTTACCCTTCTATCCAAAAATCAACATATTCTGTGACGTCTTCAAATGCTCTCTTCACTGTTTTTAAATCTTCTATATGTTTTTTCCCTTTAGAAGCAGATATTTTATCTTCATAAGTGATACCTGGAAACAAGCTCCATTATCCTATCATTCAAGTGTATCTGTAATTATACGCTTTGACAAAGTTCCAGATTTACAACTTTACATATAACAGTAACGCGTAAGAGGACTGTGGCGTTGCAGACTCGAATTTACGACATGACATTAAACGGCTTCCACAGCAACGAACACTGGTAATGTTAACTGAATATCAGCGAAACTGGGCCACCAGTACCCTGGGCTTAACGCTAAACCTCTACTGTTAAATGGAGCCACTACGATCTGGGTCAACTCTAGCAAGACAAGTGGTTATTATACGTACCGCCAGGTTTCACACCAGAACTCTGCATTCTGGCCACAGACTGTGTTTATGTGCTCCATAGAGTAGTCACAGTAAACAGTATTTCCCTACACTGCATTAATTTAACCTTTCTAATGGGAACAAACCACGTTCTCTGTGCGGTACGAACTGAAATTTTATATAATACACAGAATAATTTTAATTAGCCGATCCCAGTGGCCGCGCGGTCTAAGGCGTAGGTCTGCGGCCGAGCGCTTGCTGGGATCGTGGGTTCGAATCTACCCGGGGGCATGGATGTTTGTCTTGTACAGTGTTTGTGTTGTTATGTAGAGGTCTCTGCGACGGGCCGATCCCTCATCCAGAGGAGTCCTACCGACTGTGGTGTGTGTCTGAGTGTGATAAAGTGAAAATAAAAACCCTCTACACCTGCTGTGAACAGGTAGAAGAGGGAAGGACTGCGAAACAAAACAGTAATTTCAATTATCAGAAGGGTTTTCTCGTCTTAATTTTTACCCAATAAGGAAGCAAAAACGGATGCTACATGAACTACAGAAATTACCTTCTATACTAGATTTCACATAGCTGCAGGGCTTGTTCAGCGTTTAGGTGTATAATGATGTTTAAAATACAGGACACATACCCAGAAAATATCCAAAATGAGGTGGACAAGTGAAGATCCAAAATGAGGTGGACAAGTGAAGATCCAAAATTAGGTGGACAAGTTAAGATCCAAAATGAGGTGGACAAGTGAAGATCCAAAATGAGGTGGACAAGTTAAGATCCAAAATTAGGTGGACAAGTGAAGATCCAAAATGAGGTGGACAAGTTAAGATCCAAAATTAGGTGGACAAGTTAAGATCCAAAATGAGGTTGACAAGTGAAGATCCAAAATGAGGTGGACAAGTTAAGATCCAAAATGAGGTGGACAAGTGAAGATCCAAAATGAGGTGGACAAGTGAAGATCCAAAATGTGGTGGACAAGTGAAGATCCAAAATGAGGTGGACAAGTGAAGATCCTAAGGGGAGTGACTGCATTCAGTTAAGTCATTTATGAAAAAATGAATATTTTCTGAAAAATATTGAAGTGTTGCCTTGGAGGAAGAGGCATCGTGCGAGTAATAAACCGCAATTACACTTTCAATAAATACATACTAGAAAACAAATACGGCAGTTACATGACGTGTACAAAACATAATGCAAAATTTTCATGGCGCAGACTGGCACATATAAAACTATGACTGCTGAAGTATCTATGCGAGACGGATAATGGTTGCCCAAGGGTCGAAACGGACAGGGGGTTCCTAAAATATGCTCGAAGGCAGTGTGATCGGTGTTAGAAGTTAACAGTGCTTCTAACTACCAGAAGTACTTAAATTAACCCAGTACTTATTACTATTTGTTTTAGTCAATCCAACTACATGTGACGACAGTGTTGTAATATGAAGATGTCTATCTTCCGAAATGTGACGCCATGATACTGCTATGAGCATACAGACGTTTCGGAAGATCCTACTGAGTTCATTATAATCTTACATGATATATATTGATAACTGTGACAGAGAAAGCAAGATCCAATGTAAAGTCAATAAACGTCTACCAGACTACATGGTGTTACATCCAGGAGACTGGTTATCTACAGTAACTGTCATAAAAACCTCAGTTCCAAAACCATATCACTTCCAAAAACGCACAACTTCACCACCCGACGCTACGCGGACATCCGGTTTGTAAATCAAGCAACGACAAATCTTGTAACTCTAAACAAAATGATAAATTTACAGGTGAGGTATGAAAGGATAAATTTTACAAGCGATAAACCGGAAAATATGTGGGAAGACGAGACCGTGAGCTATTTGTAAATGCCTGCAAATACTAACGAAAAGTAATGAACCACAAAACATTATTAAACCTGAGTTGAATAGCATTATCAAATCGTCGAAAGCTGAGTGGCTACTGTATTTTACCATCTGCGTTGATATTAACCCTTTAAAGACGAAGCGTATCTGTTTTATATAAGGACTCAGTGCGTACCGCGCTGTAAACACTCTCCACCTCTGTTATAAAAACCAGTCTCTTAATGTTTTATAAGATAAAAGTTGCTGTTTGTTCTGAGATCCGTACAAAACATATAAACGCAATGTGGGCACCACGTAGAATTTTTTAATCTTAAACCTGGTCTTATGTAAAGTTACCGATAGGCTTTAAAAGGTTAAACACACCGCGTTCTGCCACACGCGGTGCACTTGCAAGTTTCCTACGAAGTTCCAACAGCCAGTGATTACTTCCCTGCACAGCATTAACTGGCCGGTCTTTGTAATAATAACGCAGTATGTTTGCTGTAAGGGAGAAGAGATCTTTAAACGTGATTCAGAATAATTTCATCCTTCAAAGGATTACTCTTCTTTATACACTCTGCAAAGCAAAAGTACACAAACCGTTAGTTAATTTCGCTGAATTTGTTTTCAGGTTACGTGGGGAAGTACAGCCACGGAGTGAGGAACCAGTCAATTTGTACGCGCATTACCTGTGAACGGGAGCAACTGTCTAGGAAGAGTAAAAAAATGTACGCGCATTAGCTATGCATATGGACAACTGTCTATGAAGGGTGACAAAAGATACGCGCATTAGCCATACATAAGAACAACTGTCTATGAAGACTGAAAAAGTGTACGTGCATTAGCTGTAAATACGGGAAACTGGCTACGAGGAGTGAAAAAGTGTAGGTGTGTTGGTTGTCCTGAGCAACGCAACTCTCACTGGATGTCCTCCCCTAATACAGGCCTTCCGTGGTCTACCGTGTCCAGTGTGTCAGTAAAGGAAAACTTCTGCACATCACATCTCCTATATAATCCGCCCCTAACCTGATACAGAACTGAGGCCCTGTTAAGCACAGTGGCTACGTAAACATCTCTACAATAATGCGAACTAAACTGTTCTGGTACAGTAAGCAACAAAATTAACTTTCTTGTCTAAACAGATCTCCACAACCCTAATAAAAAGTAAAATACTAAATGGTAGCTAAATGTGTTTAATCCAACGAAGAGCGAGCCCTCTTAATGTAATATTCTCCTGCACTCACATTTTCATTCAGCTGGAATGTTGGTACGCCTGTCGACCACAAAAAACTTCTATTATCACAATGTACCAACTTAAGAGAAAGGCATGTATGACGACAAGCGGCACTCAGCCGTATAGCAGAACCACATCGGTTTACACGATGATAGAATGGGATAGGCCCAGAACGTATAACGTAACACTTAGGTGCGTTCCTGTAACCATTGTTGCAGTGCAAATGCGACAATGCGCTTTCGGCGAATTATTCAGCTACATGTCACTTTCAACAATATAAAGATACTGAGCATTGCACAAAAACGTTCGTTAGGGCAAATTCACGTCGCAGGCAACAATAAAACATACATGTATTCACGTAAATTTCCCCATATTGCTGCTCGAATTTAACCAAACTTTTAGTTTCTCAACAAACTTTCATAAAACTTCCATATATCAAATTTCATGCAAATCCATCCAGTGGTAGTCACACCGATGTTAACCTTTTAAAGCCTAGCGGTAACTTTACGTACGACCAGGTTCAACATTAAAAAATTCTACGTGGTGCCCACATTGCGTTTATGTGTTTTGTACGGATCTCAGAACAAACAACAACTTTTGCCTTATAAAACATTAAGAGATTGGTTTTTATAACCGAACTGGTGAGTCCTTATATAAAACAGACACGCTTCGTCTTTAAAGGGTTAATTTTCTTTCCCAGTTCTGGTAATAACAATTATTTTACCAGAGTCTCACTTCATTTTTCTGCGCAGAATTTTTACCAGCATGTGGTAACTCCTCTTTTGTAAGGGAGTCTAGCGGCGGAGGTAATGCGGTGGCAAACGGAAGAAATGCTCGTACGACGTAGTTTCAGAACTTTTTGAATCCTTTCATAACAGAAAGGGTGACTTGTCGAATAAGTTACACGCCAGTACGTCGTGATCAAACTGAACAAATGGAAAACTTTATGACTGGTGCTGTCATTCGTATTCTGCAGGCAAACCCATATTTCATACATCTCATATCCAAGCTCCGACAATGCTGTGTTACATTATGCAACAACTAGAAGCCTTTCTGTCTCCAAAGCCAATATCCTCTCTCTATCCGCTATTTAAGGCTATTACAAAATTCTACTACCTTAATACGTGACCTCAAAGGTCCGAAAACTATTTCACGGCTTGATTTACCACCGAGAGAGGGACTCTGTTCACTTGCATCGAAACACGTCACTTTATTTCAAACGCATTAAAAGTAACACTTAGTTTTCAAATGTGTACACGAAAATTTAAAAATTTACAATTTATTCGGTATGGAATTGAACTGCGATACAAAAACCATTAAATTCTTGTATTTTAAGCGATGATACTCGTCTTGGCTTTCACACGTTTGAGTGTATTTTGTTTGTTCTGAATAACAAACAAACCTTCTCCGTCTTTAAGGTTAGTAGTACCCTGTACAGGTAGAGATATATACCTGAAACAAAAGTCACACGCCCTGAAGATGTAGGCAATAAGTTCCGGATTGTCTCAACAAACTCAATACACTACATGGTGTAAAATCCAAAAGAACAACCGTCATATAAACAGCAGTCGTCGTAAAAACATAACTACGGCATATGTACAGAGTTCAGTCGAACTACAAACATTTGTATATTGCGGAACAAAGGTTAAGCAATCACTGTACAGGCCACGACAGGTCCTTCGGGATTCAGAGGAGTTGAGGCTCCCATACCTTCTAGACAAGCGGCACATGAAGGTGTCAAGGTTGTCAGCCCTACGCACCGACCGCCTTTAGCCCCCAAGGAGATATCCCTGCTATTGGGATTGGTTAGAAGTTCTGTCGACCACAGAGACTTAATGTGGCTGGAAGGGTTGAGTCAACAAAAAATTTCAATGACCTTATCGGAAATCGAACCCGCGACATTCGGGATTGTAGCGCAGTGCCTCAGCCAACCGCAACACCCACCGTTAAGGTCTGGGGCTAAGTCTGTCCGCCCGTGTAAAACAGTATATGAATTAACTTTTAAAGACTAGCGGTAACTTTACGTACCGCCAGGTTTAACATTAAAAAATTCTACGTGGTGCCGACATTGCATTTATGTGTTTTGTACGGATCTCAGAACAAACAGCAACTTTTGCCTTATAAAACATTAAGAGACTGGTTTTTATAACCGAAGTGGAGAGTGTTTACAGCGCGGTACGCGCCGAGTCCTTATATAAAACAGATCCGCTTCGTCTTTAAAGGGTTAACAGCTCTGTATACTTTAACCCTTTAACTAAAAACCTAAGCTTTAAAAGGTTGATCTATAAGATTTATAAAAGGGATAGAGCATCAACAACGTGCTGACAGTACGACACTGTTATCGAATTGAGTCCGCTCAGAAGCCATTTGTTGGTCATTAATTTCAATTTCTGCACATCTTCCGTGTAATTCCTTTTAGCACTTCATTTTAATATATATCTAGCCCTGAGAAGTGATATAAATCTCAAAACTAATGATTTTAATTTCGCTCTGAGTACTTTGATTTAAGGCAGAAGGGTGTAAAAAAGAAGAAATCAAAAGGGAGACATTCGCTGCCTGACAGCTGTAATTAAATAAGAGTTTGTTTAGTGACTGGAACAGAAGAATTCGCCTGACGAGTTGAAGCTGCAGACACGCAGTACATCTACGCAGCAGCAGAAGGCATACTGCTCCTGCTGTTTCTATATTTCAAAATTGGGAAAATCTGGCAACATTTAATTATCGCTATAATGTCGGGTTAAAGCGCTAGTAACAGAGCTGCGACAGCTGCACTTTGCGCATGTTGGTGTTGAAAAATGCGAGACTGACAACACACAAAGACACCAAACAGCAACAAGAATAAAAGCAGTCCGCTACTTCATATTCCAGAAGTTCTGGATTCAAACACACAGACCTACCATTATCATTGATATTTTCGTGGTTTTGCTCGGACTCTTTATCAAGGCACGAGATTTTTCGTCTCCTACAAAACGTTTACACCGGCTATGGGCTCCACCCTACTTCCTATTTAAGGGGTAACAAGTGTTCCTTTACGGAATTACAGAGGCAAGGTCTTGATGTCACATCCATCTAGTGCAGAGTTCAATAATGGGCAGAGATATACCTCCAGCCACCCTGTATGACGTCATGCCCTGGATACGTGCAACTTTATTCGTTAAATTTACACTTTAACACGCGCCGGGTTCATGCATCAAATTTTGCCATGAATGCCTTGTTGGATATCGTATCCAATTTATTTTTCATTAACGGTTGTATAATTGAACGATACATAGCTTCAGCCACTAACAGCGTCCTTAAATAAAACATAAATAAGACAGAATTAACAACAGGTAACGGCGTCCTGTGTGCTACAAGAAAAACACCGTTTTCCACCGGTCCTGCACTGGCGTCACACAACGCTCGCTGGAGGGTTCACGTTACCTCTGCTGCAGAGGGACGACTGCACTTCTGGTTCAACGAAATGCAGTAAAAGACGTCCTACAATATGTCAGCAAGACAGGCACTGTAATATAACGTAACATCGAAAAGCCAAAACTTTACTTATTCATTTGAATACGTCAGAGGGAAAAAAACTTCAAATATAAAGCCTAAAGATTTCAAAGTCTACTACAAACTGAATTAAAAATTAAAAAACAAAAGAAATTGTTTATAACCATGCGCAACCGCTCTTAGAGGTAGCGTAGGGCTCTAATTCCCTAATTAACCCTTTAAAGACGAAGCAAGTCTGTTTTATATAAGGACTCAGGGCGTACCGCGCTCTGAACACTCTCCACTTCGGTTATAAAAACCAGTCTCTTAATGTTTTATAAGGCAAAATTTGCTGTTTGTTCTGAGATCCGTACAAAACACATAAACGCAATGTGGGCACCACTTAGAATTTTTTAATGTTAAACCTGGTGGTACGTAAAGTTACCGCTAGGCTTTAGAAGGTTAATTTGCTTTAAACTGCAGTTACTTGACACTATGAAACTTTTATCTCTCGTACAGATCTATAGAACAACTGAATTTAGTAAGCAGAAACTTTAGCAGGGAAATAGCTGGAATTACTTGTGAACGCGAATGGCAGAGAGGGAAAGCGACGTAATTTCCGATATGAAATGACACAATTGGCGAAATGAGATGGACCGTGAGATAGACTCATTGAAGAGTTAAGACGTCTCTAAAGAGATCGAAGACGCATAATTAAACGAGTCCCTAGCTCCAACGTAGAAGCGTCGTTCTTACGAGATCAGCAAGCCAAATGGTTTTATCAAATGGAATTAAGGATTCTTCGTAGCCGCCCAACTGAAGTCACTGACATTTTTATGAGTCCTTTTCCTATCTTCTAAATTCTAAAGCCGTGTATTCTGGTACAAGTTTATTGGCGTTTAAGTGTATGCTTCTGCCTTGATTTTCAGGGTAAAATCTTCTGTGATAATTCAGGTAACAGGATCACCCGCAAGGCTGGTATGTATACACCAAACTACACGTGCCATATTCCTAAGTACCACAGTGTATGTAACTGTCTTAAGCGTCTGCCAGCAAGTGCATGAATCTCCTACATTCTAGGTGCCCCCGACTCGAACGTCTTCCAGGACCTGACTCCGTGTAGCCTGGTATAAATTTACTAAAGTTTCTAAGCAAAATTCGTAGCCTTCACCTCTTCTGCCTACTCACAGCAGGTGTCGAGGTTGTTTATTTTCACTTGATCACACTCAGACACACACAGTCGGTAGGACTCCTCTGGACGAGGGATCGGCCCGTCGCAGAGACCTCTACCTGACAACACAAACACTGTACAAGACAAACATCCATGCCCCCGGTGGGATTCGAACCCACGATCCCAGCAAGCGCTCGGCCGCTGACCCACGCCTTAGACCGCGCGGCCACTGGAGTCGTCAGGTTTCTAAGCAACATACTGTCTGCATCTTAAGTGCAGAAGAATGGAAGATCCTAGCCTGCAGATGGAGGCAGGATGTTCTTCTAAAACGTCAGAAAATTTCCACCAGAACACTTGGCGTCAAATCAAAGAAGAGTATAATGCCGTTCTGAGAACAATAAACATCGCAGTTTATTGTGACATACAGTCTGAAGGCTCGATCTACGCACCTTCAGGTATGTTAGGTTGCTGGACTCAAGAAATACCAGCGTCTGCAATTTAATTGCATTACCCTTCAGGATCGACTGTGCCGCCTCATTTCGTTGCTTACCTAATGATGTGGCACGCATTTGCGTGCAGGATTGAACGGCAGTAGCTTCTACAGACCAAATGGGACTTGGCGAAGGGAAGAACTATGGAAGGTGCTAGACTCAACGCCAACCCACCAACCACGTAACTACCTAACACACAACAGACCAGAGTCTATCTTGAGAAACTAACAGTTGCACATCAGGTCAAAAATTTCCTGCCTTTTAACAAACTAAGTCTCAGTATCGTATTTATAAAGGCACAGAAATTCGGTAGTTTCCCGGGCTACTTGTCGTGTCCAGATGAACACCTTGTTTAATACCATTGTCACATTTCTACCGTCTCAACAGGGCTTTCATCATGTTTTCCAACTAAAATTATGTTTGTATCCCATACATTCCCCATACACGCTGCAGGGCATCACATTTTACATTCCCCATACATGCTACATGACATCATGTGTTACATTCCCCATACACGCTACGTATCATCATGTGTTACATTCCCCATACGTGCTACGTGTCATGTGTTACATTCCCCATACGTGCTACGCGCCATCATGTGTTACATTCCCCATACATGCTACGTATCATCATGCGTTACATTCCCCATACGTGCTACATGCCATCATGTGTTACATTCCCCATACGTGCTACGTGTCATGTGTTACATTCCCCATACGTGCTACATGCCATCATAGATCTCTTCTTTACTCGATGATCCTAATATCTAGTAACAGTTACGAATTATGTAGTTCCTCACTACGTAATTTTCTCTAACCCCCTCTCACTTCCCCCTTCCTGTGCCCAGATGCGTTCCGCAATGTCAGTTCACATACACAGTCTGCGTTCTTCCCTTAAAACATTCGGCCAATTTGACGCCCAAACCAATCAAGAGTCCAGCTTCCAGTTTGTCACTTGCCGGAACTTCGCAGTATTCAACCTCAGTTTGCTTACGCAACACCGCAAAACATATGGGGTTCTTTGGTACAAAACATTTGTGCAGTACGTCTCGTGCTTTACGCGTGTAATTTATTCCTTTTCCGAATACACACATCGGCCGTCACTGAGAATCTTCGGGTAATATTAGCAATACACAAATTACAATCAAAACTGTACAATACAAATTTAATGTGTTCCATGTCCGTGCACTATATTATACAAAAACACTAATCATCAACAAATGCACAAAGAGTTTTTTCATCAATTGTAACACACACTTTAACGTTGCGACCCTGCTGGGTCATCTTCAGGGAGAACTTTCTGCTGTCGTTACACTAGGGTTGCACTTACAGATCAGTGAGAATGTGCTGTTGACTCGACCGTAAAGTGCAACCTTAGTGTAACGACAACAGAAAGTTCTCCCTGAAGATGACCCAGCAGGGTCGAAACATGTAGGAGTGTGTTACAATTGATGAAAAAAAACTATTTGTACATTTGTTGGTGATTAGTGTTTTTTGTACAATACAGTTGGTTCTATAAAATAAATTGCACATCCAGTGCTACGCACAACAGGATACCAAAATTTAAAAACGCTTGCATTTGTTAAAAGTTAAAAATGACACGTGTATATACACACACACACATATATATATATATATATATATATATATGTTTCTCGGTAGCGTTAGCTAACCTTAATTTTCTGAAGCCGTCACGCTGTTTTCCACCGCAATACAATTTCAAGCATCATTCTTTAACAGACAAGCGATAATACACGCGGGTGTTGGAGAACAAAAGGGCGAGAAATACAGGCACATGAACAGAAGAAGTACCAAATGCATAGACAGATAAGGTGGACTCGAAGCTTGGACTCATCTGCTAATGGTTGAACCAGCAGGTGCCATTACACTTTACACAGCCTGGAAAATCACACTGACAAAGCACCCGTGGCATGACACTCAGCATCACTCACGACATTTATGACACATCAGTGCTTTTATTCTGATATGGCTTTAGAACTCATCGTGGCCCAAGGCTTCCTGCTGTCCTTATTTAAGATTCTTGTGTGTAAACAGACTGCACGATACTTCGGACATATCGTCGGACAATTTTTTAGGGCCTCTACCTACACAGGTCAACACCAACAAAGTACACAGACATACACTACTTCTCCAGGTGGGATTCAAACATACAGACCCGGGGTCAGAGATGCTGAAGACAGAACAAAGCGCGGCCCCTTCAACTGGCATTTGTGACACTAGTGATTTGAGTGTGATATCGACTGCTACACGAGATTACTGTCTTAACCCTTTAAAGACGAAGCGTATCTATTTTATATAAGGACTCAGTGCGTACCGGGCTGTAAACACTCTCCACTTCGGTTATAAAAACCAGTCTCTTAATGTTTTATAAGACAAAAGTTGCTGTTTGTTCTGAGATCCGTACAAAACACATAAAGGCAATGTGGGCACCACGTAGAAATTTTAATGTTAAACCTGGTGGTACGTAAAGTTACCGCTAGGCTTTAAAAGGTTAAGAAGACTCGACATATTTTACGGAAATAAATAAACAAATAAACAGAATTTGCATATTACGTACATTGAGGCATGGAACTCTAAACGAATCTGTTGAAAATTGCTACAGAATTAAGGCAAATGCGCGACTGATTTCTCTTATACGTTTCCAGAGTAATCACAGATTGAAACTGTCGCTGTGACAACTATAACGAACTCCGAATGGTTCAAATGTAACAGGTTTACCACGAAACAACATAATTCACGGTATTACATCTCAGCGTGGTGCGAAATTTTTGACAGTACAAAAGCAAATAAATGCTTTTCATTCGAAAATTAGACGAAAGCGACGTCATTTAATTATGGCTAAGTCATTGCGCGACTAACCGGAACAAAGGATATATAACTGAGTTATAGAAATAACCAAGTATTTGCAGTCTCATATGCAAATATTAATTTAACATTGCTAGCACTGTGTGTTAAGTCTTACGTGGCTAAAACGCAAACACGCTGCTGTAAATAGAACCTAACTTGAAAGTCTAGCTTTAACACTGGGGCATCAGACTATGAAGATTCATGAGTGTGGACCTTAGTGTGGAAAGGGAATATAAGATACGCTGTAGTGAAAGAAGCCGAATGTAAGTAATAACGCAGAAGGCGATATAAAATTTAAGGTGAACTTGTGTGTCGTCTCTGTACAGAAAAGGAAGTAATAAATGCATGTCTTTTAACTTCGTATTCCACACTAAATCATTTATGAATCAGCGTGATATAGAACATGCTTCAATATGATCCCTTTCAACTACAGATATACCATAGACGATGAAGGAACATTTTCGAAGCATGTTTCGTTTCGTTTCGTAGTCCTTCCCGCTTCTACCTACTTGTTCACAGCAGGTGTCGAACATGTTTTTATTTTCACTTGATCACACTCAGACACACACCACAGTGGGTAGGACTCTTCTGGATGAGTGATCGGCCCGTCGCAGAGACCTCTACTTGACAACACAAACACTTTACAAGACAAACATCCATGCCCCCGGTGGGATTCGAACCCACGATCCCAGCAAGCGCTCGGCCGCAGACCTACGCCTTAGACCGCGCGGCCACTAGCATCGGCCGAAGCATGTTTGTCGTAAAATATTTTATGCACGATCTCTATGCGGATATGTCTAAGGACTAAAATCGTTTCTCTATGTAATGATAAAAATAACCTTATTGCCTTCTAGAGTACAGACTCATTTGCGATAAGAACCGATTAGCTGCGCAAATTATTATCAATTTTCCACAGAGCTAAACCGTTCATTACATGGTCCTTAAAGTCCAAAACTGGTATCTATTGTTTGTCAGTTGAACCAACGTAAAGAAAACAAACATACGTCCTCAAAATGGACTTAATTTTGGTCAGCTAAGGATCTAACTTGTCGATCCCGGTGGCCGTGTGGTCTCAGGTGCGGGTCTGCTGCCGCTCGCCTGCTGGGATTGCGGGTTCGAATCCCGCCAGTAGAATGAACGTTTTCTCGTGTGTTTGTTGTGTAGGTAGCGCCCTCTGAGACGAGCTCATCACTCATTCAGAGGAGTTCTACCCGGTGTGTGTGTGTTCGTTTATGTGTCTAATTTTTCGTGATCCAGAAACCTCAAAAAAGCCGGCCTAGACCCCATTCTGGATGTAGCACCACAACAAAAGAAACGTATGCAGTCAAAGAAAGAAATAAAGCGAAGAAAGGCTGACTGAATTGGTCACATTTTGCATAGGAAATGTCTTCCAAAACACGTTATTGAAGAAAAGATAAAAAAGACGCGAGTATGAAGAAGAAGACGTAAGCAGCTACTGGTTAAGGAAAGGAGACGGTACGGGAATATGACAGAGGAAGCACTAGATCGCACTCTGCGGAGAACTCGCTTTGGAAGCGGCTATGGACCTGTCCTAAGACAGACTACGAAGTGAATGATCATTGGTTCATTTGATGTCGCCCCTCGTTGTGCTAACTGCACTACAGCATCGACTCTTCGGACGATAAGAATCCAATTAACTGCACGCGACGTGAAAGAAAGCGAACTTGATCACATGCCTGCAAGGGCTGCGAAAATTCAAGCAAAAACCTTCGTAACAATTGGTCCGGCTCGATATTTAAAAAGCAGCACCTCCGAAACACGAAGCAGGATTGCCAACTGTTCGATACCGACATTCAATATAATGCAACGCAATGCGTTGTTTCCAGTCACAAAACTGTACATAAGCAACATAAATCAGTGCAACTCCCTGTTCTCCGCGTGTTAAGTTACACAAGAATGCATTATGGCATGTTTAAGAGCACATCGCCCGTGAAGAAACGGAAGAACATTAAAATTACCAATTCACTTCGCTCCGGCTCAAGCAGCAGGAGAAACTTACCTGGGCTTATCCCGTCACACTACAGGAGTCTGGAAAAACTCTACAGGGTTACACAAACTGTCTTACACGATCCACTCGACAAATTTAATCCAGAAAATTACTTCCAGGGTCACGTTCGCTTCTTACATTCTACCAACGTTACAACATGCTCAGAAAAAAAAAACCGGTATCCGTTTTTTAATTAATTACTTGTTGTTTACTTTATGTTACTGCCAGTAGACCGATACGTAGCGCGTAATTATAATTAAAGGATGATTAATTGAGAAGTAACACTCCACGTCTGTATACGGGGGTTTGACCGTTTTATATTTCGAAAAGGATACCGATGTCCCTTGTCAAATTAAATTTTAAAGCCCACTGGTTATTGGATGTATATTCAGGTTCAATATTGACGAAGCCTGTCTTCTGTGCGTTCACACAGTGCAATTATGAACCTCTGGAATTCAGAACAAAGAGCGATTTCCCTGTACAGCATTAAGTGTCTGGTTTTTATAACCGAGACGGAGTGTGTTTATTGCGCGGTAGGAAGTGAATATTAGACATTCAACAATTCTACGTTCTGCCCACACAGTCTGTTTATGTGTTTTGTGTGGATCTCAGAACAAACAGCGATTATTTCCCGATACAGCATTAACTGACTGCTTTTTATAACCGAGACGGAGTGTGTTTACTGCGCGGTACGGACTGGGCCCTTATATATAAAACAGATATGCTTCGTCTTTAAAGGGTTAAACTTGGCATTATACCTTTCTGTGTTAGGCATTAGGACTTTTTCCTTTTTTTTAGGTTGGCATACATTATTTGTATAATAACGTACAGAAATTATATATTTGTGGCAACAAATTTTCGTATCCTTCGAAACGTCCACACAGGCCCTGGCCCCATCCAGCTTCCTATTCAATAGAAACTGGAGGCTCTTCCTCTGGTTTAAAGTGGCCGGAGCCTGAATCTGACCACTCAATCCATCGAGTGACGATGTTAAGAATGAGTGGAGCTATAGCTTCCCTCCTTATGACTTCACGGTGTGAACAGACGCAACTGTTTTTGCCTTTTTATAATTCAATTAATGTGAACAAATAGACCTTCGCCAGAAATGTGGGTCAACCTGTGAACGCCTTTAACAAACTTAGGCTGACAGACGTGCTGTAGGTGTTACCATCTCCAGGTCGTATTCACGAAATGCTCGTGTTTCGGCAACTATCTTAGCTAGGCTACATTTCGTCAGTCATCCCGGAACTTTTAAGGATAGTACGTTTAAACCGGCCACAAGGCTTCGGTGACAAGCATTTATAATTGTGAATACAAACACAGAGACAAATTGCACAGGAAAGCATAGCAGTGATGTGAAATTCTGAGTTAACGACATTCAGATTTAGCGTACAGAAAATATGTACGTTCAGCAGCCAGCCAGCAACAAACGTAGAACAAAAAAGGCAGTAATAATGCAAACACATGTGTATGATTACAAATTTATAAAGTACGCAACTGGGCTTTGTGAATCACGTCCGTATTACTGTTCTTATGGCACATACCAGATTACAGACGTAACGTTCCTCACATAAACAGTAAACGAACAGTAGAAAGGATCTTAGAAGAGCAGTTAAAAGTAACTGAAACATAGCGTATGTATGACATGAACGTTTGATGGGTCCTAGCATTCAATACAAACGTTCAGGTCCTGTCTGAAATATGTACCGAAATAAATTCCAGTAAAAGAATGGACGAATTTTTTTATCGTCACAGGGAAGTACTTAATTACTAACTAACTAACTAACTAACTAACTAACTAACTAACTAACTAACTAACGCCATGAAGCAGATGCCTTCTTAAGAAGCTAACAGTTTCTCAGCTAGTCAAGAAATTCGCAGAATTTTATGGAACCCGAAGTTTCATTACCGCATTCACAACAGCGCGCCACCTGTCCTTATCCTGAGCCAGCTCAATCCAGTCCATGTCCCCATCCCACTTCTTGAAGATCCATTTTAATATTATCCTCCCATCCATGCCTGGGTCTCCCACGTGAGTACTTAATTACTATAACTCTATTTCCTTATCACAGCAAAGGAAACGTACTGCGTAGGTACATCAAGGATACCACACAAACAAACTTCCGAATCTTTCTTTAGTGTCTTTCCAAGACTCTATTTCTGCGTATTTCGCCTCCTAGTTTATCGTTCATAACGCCCTCTGCAAGTCACCCTTGTTATTAAAGGGCTTCAACTGTATCAGTTCCCTCTCTCACTGCTTTCTTGAAGCACAAAACGTGTCCCTGGGGAATAGTTAGAACCTTATAATATGCACAGAAACCAGAGTTTAAACGGGACATGCTACAGAGGACGCAAGGCCTAGTGGCTTGGTAAAGACACACCACCGTATCTTTATGCAACCTGCGTCTATGTCGATATCTTCCTTAACATCCGAACTTGAAGCGAGAGGACACTAAACAAGATGCCACACGTGTAGACAGAAAGGAGCGCCGTACCAGCTAGAGACAGGTAGCAAGAACACAGTGTGATGGTAGCAACAGGCACAGAGAGTGTTCAGACTGCGGTGCACACAAGCACAGTGACAAACGGCAGTGATACAAAAGTAAACACAGTACATAGAATAATAATAAATAAAAATACGATAAATAATAAAAGTAAATACAATAAATACAAGTAATTATGATTGTGAATAATCAAGTTTAATTAATAATATACACACTGTATAACTGTTATACAGCATGAGTGGAACGCCATACTACAATCTAAATACAAGCGAAGGGCCATGCCATGGCTCAGGCGGTTAGCCCCCGGCCTCCCACCGCGGAGGCCTGGGTTCGATCCCGGGTCAGTCCACGTGGGATTTGTGGTGGACAAAGTGGCACTGGGACAGGTTTTTCCCCTAGTACTTCGGTTTTCCCCTGTCAATTTCATTCCACCGGTGCTCCATTACTAGGAAATGGATAAAAAAATAATAATCATCGTCGTCATCTTTATCACAGGATTGCACAAGAAGCCACAAGGCTGCGGTGCGTCCGTAGCGTGTGCTGCGGGGCCCTTCACCACTAAAAAGTACAAGCGAGCCACGACACTTGTATCCACCTCACACCTACACGTCAATGAGTACGTTCTCTTCTTCGATCTACAGGGCACATGAGCTAAAATATTTATGAAAGGAGTTAAATATTCTTGATTTAACAAATCTTATTCATATTATTCATATTATTATTATTATTATTATTATTATATCAGGAAAGATATATACCAGTCCGTATTGTGGACACTTGACGTGAAGGACAGGCCTCTACGTAATATGTGTTTTTATGCAATTGTATATCAATTGCCCAACGATGTCCAGAAGATAGGCCGAAACATGTCGTAGTGACTAACAGAATAAAAGCCATATCTTTAAGTTGTGTTATTCGGAACATATAATTAATCTGGTTTAATAAAACACAACACGTTGACAAGACTCACGTTTTTCTGTGTTTTGTACTAATCTGCCCCTAATGCCGTAATGGCGGTTACAGGCAGAACTCTTCCCATTTTTATATAAACATACGTACCTGCAATCAAAAATTTGGGCCTAAGAGGGACGAGACGACAGGGGAGTGGAGAAGACTACATAACGAGGAACTTAACGCCTGTACTCATCACCAAATATTATTCGGGTAATCAAATGAAGAAGAATGAGATGGGCGGGGAATGTAGCATGTAAGGGGGGAAAAGAGGTGTATACAGGATTTTGGTGGGGAGACCTGAGGGAAGGCAACCATTTGCGAGACCCAGGCATAAATGGGAGGATAATATTAAAATGGATCATAAAGTTGTGGGATAGGGGGCATGGAATGGATTGAGCTGGCTCAGGATAGGGACAGATGGCGGGCTCTTGTGAATGCGGTCATGAACTTCTGGCTTCCATAAAATGCGGGGAATTTCTTGACTAGCTGAGAAACTGTTAGCTTCTCAAGAAGGCCTCTGCTCCATGGAGTTAGTTAGTTAATTACTTAGTTAGTTACTTAGTTAGTTAGTTTGTTGGTTGGTTGGTTGGTTGGTTGGTTGGTTGGTTGGTTGGTTAGCTAGCTAGCTAGCTAGCTAGCTATCTGCAATTAAAAATATAGGACTTTTGTTTTAAATCCTCCAAGCACTATTCTTTGACCACAAGAACGTGTTTCGAATTCCAGAGATGAAACGACTTGAAGCATTTAGTCCAGCGCTGTATACACACACGCAATATCCCAATTTAGAAAGGACGAATCTTATACAACTTATTCTCTTTTATCTGTCCGGTATAATTCGTAGTCTTATCCCTCTCTTCTTTAATTTGGATTCACTTATTAAAGAAGAATAAAAATAAACACACAAGTATATGTATCCAACGTTTAAAATTTTGTGTTGCTAAGACGACAATTTTTTTTGTCGTGTACATAAGACGTAATACGTTACAGTCTGCTTAATACAAGAAAATATGCATCACGACGTAAGAAATTAGGAACTGCGAACTTGGATGTAGTAAGTAAACAGCAGTACAATATAACAACAGCAAAACGAATATCCGAAACAGGAGACTAAATTCCTTGACAGCCTCCGATTTACGAGGGAGAAAGTACAATGAGAAAGGAGAAAAATAATCAGCAAATTCATACCTGCATTCACCATATTAATTAGGGTAATTAAGTGAAGCAAGACAAGATTAACGGGAAATTTAGCAACCATGCGAGAGATGAGGCACGTGAAAAGAAACTTCTGTTGCAATACGAATAAATTCACCGACTAATTCACTTTTTTAATCGCTGTTATTTCCCGACATGTTTCGGCGTCCAATGACGCCATCATCAGGGGGTATTAAAAAGTGATTTAAAAAGCGCATTAGTTGATGAAAATGCACGGTGAAAACAACACGAAACTTCTGTTGCAATGTTTAATGGGGGAAGGTTCATATCTAAATGAATCTCATCTGCGCTAGCTTTTGTTTGCATTATAAAAATGTTTACCCCAAATAATATTAATTTATTACAATGTTTTTCACACGCTGTAATATCTGTGCTACGCTTGTGGCTAAGTAATTAAACGTGCGTAAGAGGTCAAATAATTCAGATTATGTCCAGCTAACGTAAAGCACACTTAGTGCGTTAGCTAGAGGTACCAACGTACAGACTGGCGCAAAAGTTACTTGACACTACAGGTACCAATATACAGACTGGAGTAAAAGTTACTTGACACTACAGATACAAATATACAGACTGGACTAAAAGTTACTTGACACTGCAGATACAAATATACAGACTGACGCAAGTTACATGACACTACAGGTATCATTATACAGACTGGCGCAAAAGTTACTTGACACTACAGGTCTCAATATACAGACTTGCGCAAAAGTTACTTGACACTACAGGTATCATTATACAAGCTGGCGCAAAGTTACTTGACACTACAGGTATCATTATACAAGGTGGCGCAAAAGTTACTTGACACTACAGGTATCAGTACACAGACTGGCGCAAAAGTTACTTGACAATACAGGTATCATTATACAGACTGGCGCAAAAGTTATTGACACTACAGGCCTCAATACACAGACTGGCGCAAAAGTTACTTGACACTACAGGTATCAATATACAGGCTGGTGCAAAAGTTACTTGACCCTAGAGGTATCAATATAGAGACTGGGGCAAATGTTACTTGACACTACAGGTATCATTATACAGTCTGGCGCAAAAGTAACTTCACACTGCAGGTACCACTATACATACTGGCGGGAAAGTTACTTAACACTGCAGGTAACGTGTTAAACATGGGGGGGGGGTTACGTCACATTTTATCCATACAGAATGAGCCAATAGAGAACCAATTAAAAAATAAAAAGAAGAGAACTTTGCCAGCGATTTGTTAGCACTCCTGCTTCAGAATGCTCCTAGTTATAGTCTCCGTCGTGGATTGTCTCAGTCCCTCCTAAGTTACTTGCGTATTACCTATTTCTGACGATAGGGTATAGACACATAATGTGCGCTACTGGCAGCATCGTTAAATAAACAAGTCAAAGCACGAGCTTTAGAAAACAAAAAAACAAAACTATCTTTAAATATTTAGGAACATGCAAAACTACGGCACCCCGGCTGACAAACAACGTCACAGTTCGACATAAAGCGCCCTTTCGCTGGAGGGGCGACACAGACCTAGAGAACCGATGAAAGTTATCAACGATCGTCTGTAATTGCATCTCACTGACAACACACAGGGTTTTGATCCTGCCGTTTGTAACGCCATTTACGAAGTTCAAAGCTGACTGTGTTATACATCTGACCAGTTACTGCATCATACAGTGTGTCCGGCCACGGAATCAACGATCCACAACGAAATTTGAAATATGAGTATCAGATATCATTACACAGAACATATCTACCACACATCATGACGTGGCTTATTTACTGGTACACACGACACCAAATTAGGTGCGTGATCCACAACCAGATTTAAGTTTTCTGTGGATGTGACCATTATGGAACTTAATGTAAGGGACTGTTACAATTTAGTGTGGAACAAGTTAGGGCACAATCTATTGTGAACTTTCAGAAAGAAAATACTGAACACTAAAATTACTACTACATGCTTCACCCACAAACAAAGCTGAGTGTGTAAGCTTTTCCATTCATTCCAGTTCGCTGCCATGTTCCACTAGGATCGTACCAACCTCTAATCGCAAAAAGCACTAAATAAGACATACTGTAGACACTTTTAGAATTCAAATTCAGAGAATGTTCTGCACTGAAATACTAGTTGGTGTGTACTCCATACATCAATCCAGAATTCGGAGTATTATTAAACTAATATTATTAAGGTTTATTTCAGCATTGTAACACAATATTACGCGTTTTGAATACTCAAAAGTTTCTTACAGTATTAACCCTTTAAAGACGAAGCCTATCTGTTTTATATAAGGACTCAGTGCGTACCGCGCTGTAAACACTCTCCACTTCGGTTATAAAATCCAGTCTCTTAATGTTTTATAAGGCGAAAGTTGCTGTTTGTTCTGAGATCCGTACAAAACACATAAACGCAATGTGGGCAACACGTAGAATTTTTAATGTTAAACCTAGTGGTACGTAAAGTTACCGCTAGGCTTTAAAAGGTTAATAAGACATACTAACATAAGAATATCACTAAAAATATGCAATAAAACGTGGTGTACACCCACATTCGGTTTTAATATTTTAAATTCATTTTAAATTCACGATGAGTTTTATAACAGTAGTTAACACATGCCCATCGCAACTGCTTTGCCATAGCATCTAGACTTCCTGCATGGCTGTTTCCCTTCCATCTAAAAGAAGGTGTCTAAATTCTGTGGAACACACAGCACGTATTTGAGGGCTCAGTAATATCTAAGTAGATTCAAAAAGGTTGAGGAACGAGACCGCTCGTAAAAGTACAAGAAATATTAAAACTGACATGAAAAGAAACGGATCTAAGTGTGAACTGGATTCAACTGGCTCAGAACAAAAATCAATACTCTGCGCTTATTCTCACAAAAATAAATTTCTGGATTTCCATCAAGGAGGGAAACATTTTGACTAGTTGACACATTATTACTTTCTAAAGAACAACTCTTCTTCAAGTATTTCCTGAGCGATGAACCGCATTGAAAAAAAATAAAATTTAAAATAAAAATTTGAAATAAAGTTGACAAAGCCTGATATCATAAAAAGGAATAAATGTGTGTGGACTCTACATAAATGTGTGTGGACTCTACATAAATGTGTGTGGACTCTACATAAATGTGTGTGGACCCTACATAAATACGTGCATGTTAACAACGAATTATATCGCGTACTTGAAAATGTGCGTTGTTACATTTGAAATCCTACACTCTACGAATTTCAGCTGCAAATGGATAATGTGAAATATTTTTAGAGGCCTAAGAGTATACTTTATGTTTCCTGCTTTAATTAACAGTATATGGATTACAAAAGTTATCCACACAATGCATGAGCAAAGCAGAACTTTGAGTACGGAATTTGAATTATTTTAGGGTTAATTTTGTAGTAAATATAATGGTTTCGAAATATTATTATTTAAGAGGTAACAGACTGATCATATGTCACATAACGTTTAAATATATTAGAGCAATAAGTATTAAATGATTTTGAATAACATAACTGAGAGCTTTTAAAGCCCAAGGGTCACTATACGTTGCGCCTGGTTTAATTAAAAAATCCTACGTTCTGCCCACACAGTGTGTTTATGTGTTTTGTGTGGATCTCAGAACAAACAGCGATTATTTCCCTATACAGCATTAACTGACTGGTTTTTATAACCGAGACGGAGTGTGTTTACTGCGCGGTACGGACTGGGTCTTTAAATGGCACGTTCTGCCCACACAGTGTGTTTATGTGTTTTGTGTGGATCTCAGAACAAACAGCGATTATTTCCCTATACAGCATTAACTGACTGGTTTTTATAACCGAGACGGAGTGTGTTTACTGCGCGGTACGGACTGGGTCTTTAAATGCCACGTTCTGCCCACACAGTGTATTTATGTGTTTTGTGTGGATCTCAGAACAAACAGCGATTATTTCCCTATACAGCATTAACTGGCTGGTTTTTATAACCGAGATGGAGTGTGGTTACTGCGCGGTACGGACTGGGTCTTTAAATTCCACGTTCTGTCCACACAGTGTGTTTATGTGTTTTGTGTGGATCTCAGAACAAACAACGATTATTTCCCTATACAGCATTAACTGAGTGGTTTTTATAATCGAGACGGAGTGTTTACTGAGCGGTAAGGACTGGGTCTTTAAATTCCACGTTCTGTCCACACAGTGTGTTTATGTGTTTTGTGTGGATCTCAGAACAAACAGCGATTATTTCCCTATACAGCATTAACTGACTGGTTTTTATAACCGAGATGGAGTATGGTTACTGCGCGGTACGGACTGAGTCTTTAAATTCCACGTTCTGTCCACACAGTGTATTTATGTGTTTTGTGTGGATCTCAGAACAAACAACGATTATTTCCCTATACAGCATTAACTGAGTGGTTTTTATAATCGAGACGGAGTGTTTACTGAGCGGTAAGGACTGGGTCTTTAAATTCCACGTTCTGCCCACACAGTGTATTTATGTGTTTTGTGTGGATCTCAAAACAAACAGCGATTATTTCCCTATACAGCATTAACTGAGTGGTTTTTATAACCGAGACGGAGTGTTTACTGCGCGGTACGGACTGGGTCTTTAAATGCCACGTTCTGCCCACACAGTATATTTATGTGTTTTGCGTGGATCTCAGAAAAGGAATTTTTATTTCCCCACACAGCATTATGTTTTGATAACCGATACAGTGCCTGTTTACTGAGCGGTACGAGAGCCATCTTAATATATAATTCAGTAGTCTTAGTAGGCCTCCTCAAAGGATTAATTAAACGTGACAGCAAAGACTGCTTTCATGTTTAATGGCAACATTCTTCAGTACTACCATCAGCGGCCTCTTCTGCTAGTCATACGACTAAGCATTTGAATGCCAGTTCACTTATTATATAGTCTGTCTTGTGACAGGTACAACAAGTTCCCCGTACAGTGCGAGTCAGTGCTTCCGCTTTAAAATTCCAGTGTCTTCTCTTTTCCGTAAGATTATTTAGCAGCTGCTTACTTCTTATCCACCGTCTTCTCGTCCCTTCTACCTTCCCAATGTTTAGACCCAATTTCGCACACGGTCGGAGCCGAACGGGGTCTAAAAATAAGCCACAAAATTTTCTTTCCTTCATAATTTTGCAATTAATAATAGCGTCTCTTATTGTTTTAGTTGGATCTTTCAGAAGTCGCATGAAAATAAAGAATTATGTATAATATATATTTTTGTAGTTTCTTCTGTATTTGTGAAGGGAACAGTTACACGCGTATTCCCTGAAGCTTAAACCTTTAACTGGGAATTTTGAGTGTCGTCGTCGCGCAGTGGGACATTTAACCCTTTAAAGACAAAGCGTATCTGTTTTATATAAGGACTCGGTGCTTACCGCGCTGTAAACACTCTCCACTTCGGTTATAAAAACCAATCTCTTAATGTTTGATAAGGCAAAAGTTGCTGTTTGTTCTGGGATCCGTACAAAACACATAAACGCAATGTGGGCACCACGTAGAATTTTTTAATGTTAAACCTGGTGGTATGTAAAGTTACCGCTAGGCTTAAAAAGGTTAATATTCTGAGACGTGAATCCGTGTAGCTTGGTAAAAGAGTATCACCGATCCGAAGAAAGAAGATGCGTTCATTTTATGGGCAGCATAAACTTCTTACTGTCCGGAAACCTTCCGCTCTGAAGATGGAGTAAACAGAGACCGCCGAAAGAGCAATGAATTTCTACCAAACCTACACGGCGTCACAACCTAGACAAGCATATTTCCTGTTATAACAGCGGCAACTTATTGTACGTAAATCGCATTCGTAGGGCTTGCCCGTTGAGGACGGACGTTCATGCAATTCCCTTGTAGCACTCACACAATCGATCCTGGCGCTACAGAAGGTAGCAACAGGCCTACCTGTCTAAGAAGGCGGGACGATCATAGTCTACGTAATGTAGTTTAGCAGCAGTCTAACAGTAATGATAATGAAGTGGCGGCTGCAGAGTATCCCTATAGACCTCATTAAGAACGCTATTAACCTTTTAAAGCATAGCGGTAACTTTACGTACCACCAGGTTTAACATTAAAAAATTCTACGTGGTGCCCACATTGCGTTTATGTGTTTTGTACGGATCTCAGAACAAACAGCAACTTTTGCCTTATAAAACATTAAGAGACTGGTTTCTATAACCGAAGTGGAGAGTGTTTACAGCGCGGTACGCACTGAGTCCTTAAATAAAACNATAACCGAAGTGGAGAGTGTTTACAGCGCGGTACGCACTGAGTCCTTATATAAAACAGATACGCTTCGTCTTAAAGGGTTAATGTAGATGGAGCTGCAGCATGGCGTTTTAAAATTAAGTGCTCTAAGACATGTTTGAACACAAGAAGAGATTATTTAGGATACTCTACGAAATCAGGAATTTGGGGAATTATAAAGCCACCTAGTAATTGTTAGGAGAGTGAAACAGATCCATGTATTGTTCATTTAGCGATGCTGTCAGTTGCTGGCAGTGTGAGAGTAGGAGTAATGAATAGGGAATTGGAAAGGATGGCGCAGTGCGAGGTCCTGTTGCAGCATACGTCTTGAGGGACTGAGGACGAGCAAGAAAACACCAGTTTCTGAGACCTGCGCCCTTCTGCGATATTACGCAGCCTTCTGTGGTTATACTGTACCGACGTTTTGGGACAACCTATCGGTCCCCTCTTCAAGAATAAAGAATTCCACTTAATTTTATAGACGTCATCTTCTAATCTTATTTGTAAATACTGTCAACCATTACCTCTAATGCAAGTAACGACGAAATAATAATCTATAGTGTTTTATGGATAATAATGACAAATATTCAAATTCAGAAGTTACTAGAAAAGATAATTGTATTCTATTTGCCATTATAAAATATTTCGTTTGTCTAATTGAGTGTTGAAGTACAGCTCGCGTAATCCGGCATTGATTAATTGCGAATTAATGCATAGAAGAGATCTGGGGTACTCAAAGCGGCGAACATGGATGTGAATAAATCCGCGTGACGTCACATCCCAGATGGCCGTAATCTTAGTTTATAATGACATTAAGGAAGAGACGGAGAGAAACAGGGCAGAGAGGGGCAGAGGAAACAATGAAGGCGTTTCGGAACGAAGTTTCGATATGAAATACACGAAACAAGAGGATCCAATTAGACACTCAGGCTATAACCAATCTGCGTAAAGACCTGTATATTTGTAGCTTGCTATATTGAGGCCATAACCCTACATGCAGTACACGAACGTTACATGTGATAAACGAGATCATAATGGGAAACTGGAGGGTGGCAGAAAGACCAAATTAATCCCGTCCTCTTCCGTGCACTGTGCGTCTTCCTCGGAGAGTGGAGCTTGACATAAGGCAGGAAAAGCGGTGTAAAGAATGTAGGAAAAACATACTACTGTAAGTGCTCGATGAGTTCACTGCAAAAGCGAGATAACTCTGCACATCACTCTGCGTAATCTCAACTTCTGTTAACAGCGACAGTAAATGGAGAGACACATATTTAACCCTTTAAAGACGAAGCACGTCTGTTTTATATAAGGACTCAGTGCCTACCGCGCTGTAAACACTCTCCACTTCGGTTATAAAAACCAGTCTCTTAATGTTTTATAAGGCAAAAGTTGCTGTTTGTTCTGAGATCCGTACAAAACACATAAACGCAATGTGGGCACCACGCAGAATTTTTTAATGTTAAACCTGGCGGTACGTAAAGTTACCGCTAGGCTTTAAACGGTTAAGTAAATCCCTTTCAATGTTGACATTCAACACGAAATACCTGCGAAGCATAGAACTCACCTAAACAATACTTTAAAAAAATTGTTACCACCACCTCCATATAACAAATAAACCTGTTTAATTAAATAATCCTTTCCTCCGACGTAACGCTGTGTCACTGGGTTAAACTTTAACGACGTTTCGAATAAAACGCTTTCATACTGAAGAGTTGAGGGTCCAACAGAAAAAAATCCTTAGCTCCAAGAACACGGAAGTGAAAAAGTTAAATCTATCGCTACAAAATCGCTGTTTACGCTGAGGGTCACATGAAACATTCAAAAATATGATCTTCCACAAAGTGCAGAATTTCTTTTGGCAAAACAGACGATATACTCGTATATATATATATACACACACACACACACACACACACACACACACACACACACACACACACACACACATAATTTAACGGGCTAAGGGAACCTAACAAAGACTATGTGACAACCTTAAAAATGTGCTTCTAGAATGACACCTACCTGTTGTTTATGCGTTTGCAATGTTCTTAAAAAGAACGCATTAAAATCAATGACAATATAACAACCGGTTCTTGGATAACACTTCAGTTGCACTTAAGATGTCCCGCTATATTTATTTATGGCAAATATCGAAATGGAAAATTTTATATTGTGTTTGAATCGAAATGGAAGCAAATGTATTATACATTTTATATATTTATATACGGTTTTAATTAGAGATTGTTTTAATTGTTCATATTAATCACAGCTAATGAGACGCTAACTGAGAACATGAACTGCAATGATGGGGGTGGACGGTAACATACCAGTATTTGCACGGAGAACCTAAAAAAAACCAAGACGAACCAAATACAGACTGGGTGTTCTTCTGACTGAGATTTGAACTGCGTACCTCACGGGCATGACGAAAAGCTTTACTCTTTGAACCAAGAAAAATATAAATGCGCTTTTCTGTTGTTTATGGTATTTACGGTGCAGTGAATATAGGAAGGTTAGGCATGCTTAAGATTTTAAAGCCTAGCGGTAACTTTACGTGCCACCAGGTTTAACATTAAAAAATTCTACGTGGTGCCCACATTGCGTTTATGTGTTTTGTACGGATCTCAGAACAAACAACAACTTTTGCCTTATAAAACATTAAGAGATTGGTTTTTATAACCGAAGTGGAGAGTGTTTACAGCGCGGTACGCGCTGAGTCCTTATATAAAACAGATACTCTTCGTCTTTAACATTTTAAAGCCTAGCGGTAACTTTACGTACCACCAGGTTTAACATTAAAAAATTCTACGTGGTGCCCACACTGCGTTTATGTGTTTTGTACGGATCTCAGAACAAACAGCAACTTTTGCCTTATAAAACATTAAGAGACTGGTTTTTATAACCGAAGTGGAGAGTGTTTACAGCGCGGTACGCACTGAGTCCTTATATAAAACAGATGGGCTTCGTCTTTAAAGGGTTAGTAGGAGACGCGCTTACGGCTGCAATCCGTGAAACATATCCGATTATGTGCGTTACATAAACATTCTTGTGACGTACTTTTAGCTACTGAAGACACTTCCTTGTCAGTATTTTACTTACCGAAATCACCATAAAACATATTTTGGGCTCTAAAAATGTGACCCTAAACATTGGCTACAATTAATGTAAATTAGACCTAAATAAGTTAACACTCAGAATAGCACGATATATTTCAAACGTTTCCGACCGTACATAAGGCACGGATGGAGAAATTCCTGGCGTCTCAATTTTGCACAGTGGCGCCTAAAATTTGTTGGTCCCTAATGTGGAACTAAGTTCATGTCACCCACCTGGCCCTTACAATTTTTATGCGGCTCCTAGATTAATGAAAAATTTTTGTAACCCCTACATATTATAACATTTGGACCCCAAACTTATATGTTAGGTAAGGCAGTTCCTATACGCACTCTACACGCTACTATATGTGACGGCATACAGGTGTTCACGTAACTCGCTATTAACATTACATCAATCTTTCAGGAATTTCTTGAACTGAAATGAAGTAATGGGATTTCGCATGCGGTGAACCCAGTATAAGAAGAGTAGGGCTTAAAATATCCGTGTTAAGTGGGTCCCTGTCATCACGGCATGGCGCATCCTAAAGGTTCCGGATGGAGGAACGGAGTCCAGTTATGGAGGGTAGCTGCAAATACATTGAATAAACAGTCGCGGACAGCCAACAAGGGGTGGTCCGGCAGTTTAAGGGTTGGGCGAGGTGCTAACCACTCCTCGCCGTAAAAAATTATGACCTTACGAAACAGCCTACAAAGCCACGGACCTGGACCATTCTTTGGTACGACCCCAGCTACGGAAAAGGATTGATGTGGTTCAGGATAGGGACAAGTGGCGGGCTCTTGTGAATGCGGTAATGAACCTCCGGGTTCCATAAAATGCGGGGAATTTCTTGATTAGTTGAGAAATTGTTAGCTTCTCAAGAAGGTTTCTGCTTCATGGAGTTAGTTAGTTAGTTAGTTAGTTAGTTAGTTAGTTAGTTAGTTAGTTAGTCAGTTAGTTAGGGCTGAAAACATGTCCAATTTAACAAACGGTTTCAGTAAAAACAACACACTCAACTGCATTGTTCCCAACAATATTGTGAACAGCATGAAAGGCAAACGTGTCGATAAACTGTAGTATAGAACTGCCACGCAAAATTTGAATAAAATCCGTCCAATAGGTTTAACACTGCTATAGTCGGACGTATAAAAGAACACGTTAAAAACTACGAGTTAGCTTCAAATTATTTTTTTTTCCCGAAACACACATAATTGCATTTCTCGTAACGGTACACCGAAAATCTATGCAGTATTATAGGATTTCATGACACACAGTTGAGAACTCGCTAAACTACTCACACAAACAAAACCATCCAAATGCCAGTGAAAAGGGTTTTTGTAACTTAAAATTTGAGCAGTAATGGAAGGAAGTCAGGATAGATAATTATGCAGAAAAAAAACAAAGGATTGGAACAGGAATAAAAAACGACAAAAAGGACTGTTTTATTCTCAGCAGGATTAGACTCAGACCCTGTCGTTTTAACGTCCAACACAGCATGAAAATGTACAGCTGGCTTTTCACGGTAAACACAGAAGATATGTCTGCTTAGCTTTATACTTTATGGACGAGATATTATCGCCAGATGTCTCTTCAGTGTCATCACACTAATGGAGGAGATGAAACGCCTTTCACATTAATGTTCTCAGTGTCAGTGCTTAAAGTCACGTCATTCAATGGCAAACAGACTACACAGTCAAACCTAACCTTACTTTCTACAGCGTTTGCCTGGAGACGTTAAGGAAAACCACAAAAAACATGTCAGAATAACCCGTCTTAGTGCAGAGATTTGAAGCACGATACCATGAACACGAAACAGGAATGGTACGCCCTCAGCCGCAATAGTCGGTAAGAGTTAGTACCACCACGTGGCCAGTAATGTTAACTTCGGAAGGAACTGAAGACTGTTGAAGATTAGCCCTTTAAAGACGAAGCGTATCTGTTTTATATGAGGACTCAGTGCGTACCGCGCTGTAAACACTCTCCGCTTCGGTTATAAAAACCAGTCTCTTAATGTTTTATAAGGCAAAAGTTGCTGTTTGTTCTGAGATCCGTACAAAACACATAAACGCAATGTGGGCACCACGTAGAATTTTTTAATGTTAAACCTGGTGGTATGTAAAGTTACCGCTAGGTTTTAAAAGGTTAATACTCAGGGTCGCAGATATCTTCATGCCTCATTGTAACACGCAATTCAGAAAAGGGAAAAATGCGTATTAAGGAGATGAAACTGTTATATACATATAGACAGGAAGCATACAAACGACATGAAGGAAACACTACATGTCTTCTGCAGAGAGGAAAGACAATGTTTATTGGTCAATTTCGAGAATTGACTGCTGTATGTTTTTGGAACAGAGTAGGAGGCACCCAAAGTACGGGCTCTCAGCGAGCGTCTGGATGCGGCGGCAAATAATGAGCCCCGCCCCTGCAAAGAATTTAACATCGACTCTTCAGTTCACAGGCAAGCAATTTACTGACTCACGCACCCAATTCTCAGCACACAGCATCTCTCTTCAAACACACATCCAGTAAGTCGATGGCTGTTACATCAAACAAGTTAGGAAACGTAAATCTAAAGAATCAATTCTGATTCTATTAATGACCACAACTAACTAACTAACTAACTAACTAACCAACCAACCAACCAACCAACCAACCAACGAACCAACCAACCAACCAACGAACCAACGAACCAACGAACGAACGAACGAACGAACCAACCAACCAACCAACCAACCAACCAACCAACCAACCAACCAACCAACCAACCAACCAAACAACCAAACAACCAACCAACCAACCAACCAACCAACTAACGAACTAACTAGCAAGCTAACTAAATAAACTAACTAACTAACTAACTAACTAACTAACTAACTAACTAACTAACTAACGCCATGAAGCAGATGCCTTCTTAAGAAGCTAACAGTTTCTCAGCTAGTCAAGAAATTTCCCGCATTTTATGTAACCTGGAGGTTCATTACCGCATTCACAACAGCCCACCATCTGTCCCTATCCTGAGCCAGCTCAATCCAGTCCATGCGCCATCCCACAACTTGAAGATCAATTTTAATATTATCCTCCCATCTACGCCTGGGTCTCCCAAGTTGTCGCCTTCCCTCAGGTCTCCCCACCAAAATCCGATATGCACCTCTCTTTCCCCTCACACGTGCTACATGCTCCTCCCATCTCATTCTTCACGATTTGATTACCTGAATAATATTTGACGATGAGTACAGGTCATTAAGTTTCTCGTTATGTAGTCTTCTCCACTCCGCTGTCGCCTCGTCCCTCTTAGGCCCAAATATCCTCCTCAGCACCCTATTCTCGAACACCCTCAGTCTTTGTTCCTCCCTCAGGGTGACAGACCAAATTACTGACCATAGACTTTTTAAATTCGTCAATCCCAACTTTTGTCGGTGTGTTACGAATTACGTAAAATTACGTATTTCAAAGAAGAAACAGGCTAGTGCATTTTAAATAAGTCCACTTTTCGTGCAAGAAACCTTCAGGAGCTGATATCGTCCGAAATATGAAAAGCAACTTCCACAATTTTCGTGTGTCTTTGGAAGATAATTCTTGTCTGATGAATGTCCGAGTGAGGGTAATATGCACATAGCGTAACGACTGCGAGCCATTCGCCCATTTCTCTATAATTACGTCGACAAAATGTAAGGCGTACCGGAAAATACTGTTAAAGGATAGACACGTGACTGTTTTTATCTTCAACTTCTGAACAAATATTTTTCGCCCCCTTAAAAGAATAATACGTTGCGCTGCAGATAGGCGCAAAAAAGGCTGTTCACATAAAATAGTCCTTACAATTTTCTGCTCTAAATTAAAACTGAACTGGACTGAAAACTTATCGTAAAATTACCCGCCACAAATGAAATAAAACCGCTTTTTACGTTATCTAGTTTTCTCATGTGTGCGGACAGACTGTCAGCACGTATTATATAGGCGCCGTATATGGATGAGGACCCCTCTAAAATAGAGTTACACTCTAGCTATTAGCCCTTGTATGGATAACATTAATCTGAATTATATTTGAACACTGAAAACCCAGATGGGCGGGGGCATGTAGCACGTATGCGGTAAAGGACAGATACATACAGGATTTTGGTGGGGAGACCTGAGGGAAGGCGACCACTTGGGAGACCCAGGCATAGATGGAAGGATAATATTAAAATGGATCTTAAAGAAGTGGGATGGGGCATTTACTGGATGAGCTGGCTCAGGATAGGGACCGCTGGAGGGCTCTTGTGCATGCGGCAATGAACCTCCGGGTTTCATAGAATGCGAGGAATTTCTTGACTAGCTGAGAAACTGTTAGCTTCTCAAGAAGGCCTCTGCTCCATGGAGTTTGTTAGTTAGATTGAAAACCTACTTGAAAGTAGGCACAATCTCCACACACTGACAGCAGGTACGTGTACTGTACCCAGTCAACAGGTGCCTTCCCAACTTGTTGATATGCGTTTAAAATATGCATAGGCTAAAGAACTGCTCCTTTGGACTGTGCAGTGCGAAGACGCAGTTCTATGCGCAAACACCATCCTCCAAACACATTATGATATCTATAAAAGTAAATCATATCAAAATACACAAAAAATCCAGGGATTTGCAATTACATTTAAATAGAAGCACATAGCCCATACACAATAACAGATTCACAGAAAATACATAGAAGTTTTACGCGGACAAAAGACGATCAAATTTATAAATATTTTAAAATATACAGCCCACAGGCAGTAATAACGGATACATTTTAAATAGCATATTTTACACAATTTTATGATTACAACATGAATTACATATGAAAAATAACATTTTTTAATTTCATTTTGTACAAAATGAGACCTAATTCTATTCTCGATCTGAAATTCTACACTATTATTTTCTATGAGGTGTTTTTAAATTTAGTACGCGACACTGGCCAAGTAAGTCGGAGACAGCTGTGCTAAATAACGATTAAATACGAAATTTTAATTGTGAAAACAGTTGCATATTATCATACTTCATTATTCTTACCTGATGAAATAAAATGAACTGGCTCCCGAAAATCTGTATTCGACATTTGTGTTTTTCAACACTGGACCATGGACAAATATCAGTGAATGAGCAATATTAATTACTGCCTCTCACTTATTGCAGTCTAAGCGTCATAAATTCAACGTTCTGTTTAACCGTAATGCAGGTGGTAGAATCTGAATATCACACTACTTTGAACGATCAAAACGCAATAAATTTTGCTTCAATTATTATCCCTTTAAAGATGAAGCGTATCTGTTTTATATAAGGACTCAGTGCGTGCCGCGCTGTAAACACTCTCCACTTCGGTTATAAAAACCAATCTCTTAATGTTTTATAAGGCAAAAGTTGCTGTTTGTTCTGAGATCCGTACAAAACACATAAACGCAATGTGGGCACCACGTAGAATTTTTTAATGTTAAAACTGATGGTACGTAAAGTTACCGCTAGTCTTTAAAAGTCTAATATAAATATGCTAGATAAGGAGGGAACAAAAGACATATGGCGTATAATTCGCTACCATTCACGAATAGCCATTTCCATTTTCTCGTTATTGTGTGATGTGCCAAGGTGGAAAAAAATTACCACTGTTCTCGCGAATTCTGTTAAAAAACCAGTGACATACGACATAACCTATATTTAAAGTTGCAATGACTTTTCATTCGCTTTTTACTACCCAAGAAACTCCACTTAGTGAAAATCCTTCGTATTATCACGTTCATGTTGCGTAGTGTCATGCTAGGGTTTCTACTGCCAGAATTATCCGTGTAACCCCAAAGGTTGAAAACCTCATATATCCGAGTCCAAGAACAACCCGCACAGCGTGTAGATATAGCACAGCAGTCCGGACAAATTCAATAAGCAAGCTGCACACCAATATATCATTTAACAACCCTTAGCTGGAACTTGGAACGAATCTACAATGACTTACCAAAGCAGTGAACACGTCACGACAATCCGTATCAATGAATTGGATTGATACTGGTTCAGGAAATGGTAAGTGTGATAGGGTTTTCTCCACACATATTATTTTGTGATTTTGGACCTAACGCATTTAACATTTTTAGCGTATTTCACAGATTTTTATTCGTGCCTTAATATGTTTAAAAAAAAATAAGAATAGTATACCTGAATATAACCTAAACGGTCGAAACAAGTTGCTCGGTAAATAAATACACAGTAGTTGTGTTTGGACGGATTTTATCTTGATTCCTCAAGCATCCTATTTTGACACGTCGACGGGTAACGCAGGTGCGTGTGAAGTTATACGAAATAGACCGAGAAAGGTAAAGGTAAAGGTAAAGGTTCACCCTATAACAGGCCCTAAGGGCCCCAAGAGGGGGAGTAGAGGTATAGCTCTACCCGTTCGTGAGCCTCGGCACGAGGAGGGGATGGGGTGGCTAGCCACAGGCACCGGCCGCTTTACCCCCGGCAAAGAGACCCAGTCCCCATTGTACAGAAGGCTGGGTGGGCCCCAGGGCCGGTCTGGACGGCTGTGGAAAATCTCGCCCCCACCGGGATTCGATCCCCGGACCGTCCAGTCTGCAGCGAGTCGCTATACCGACTGAGCTATCCCGGCCCTATAGAGCGAGAAATAAAACATATTTCAGGGGCAGGACCCGCTCTTAAACTTCCGCAGATAAAACTTTAAAGACCAAAATCACATTGAATTATGTTTAAAATCTTGATCGTACCGCACAGTGAACACATTTCATCTCGCTTACAATAACCAGTCATTTAATGCTGTGTTGGGAAATAACCGCTGCCTGTGAAACGTGTACAAATGGCCTACACGAACTCTGTGGTCACAAGGTACAATTTTTGAACGTTACACCTGACGGCGCGTAAAGTAACCACGATTTAAATAATATTTATAAAGTCTGAATTACGAAGGTCAAAATTTTAAATAACTATCACAAAGTACGCGTGATGAAGCAGTCCAAACCCAAACCTGGCGTGGTTCATATCGTTATTTCGTTTTAGTCAGCCATTGTTTACTTGAGAATTGAGAAGCGTTCGCTGAAGTACGTGTTACACAGCCTTCTAATTCGACATTACGCGTCTGTCAGAGCTTTCAATCACAAGTTCTTTCAGTCGTCTTTCACTTTATCTTTCAAATCACATATTTCTTCTTCTCTCGCCTTTTCTTGTGTGTTCCGTACATTCTTTCATATTTCTATCACGTCATGAATAATCTATTTCCTTTTCTTTCATAACATCTTTCTTTAATTTCCTTCACGTTTCTTCCACGTTATTTTTTTTTTGTCCGAGAAACTCACTTCCTTTAGCATTTCTTCTTTCCTCCCGCCAGAGTTGCTAATATAAATCATGCACAGTGTCGTCACGAAAGGCAGTGAATGTTTCAAATTTTCGCTTTTGTTATTTTCTGAAAGAAAATCTGTTACGTTACTTAAATAAAGGTAATAAAATGCACCGAGTTTAGTTTTATGATATTGATTTTGACTATTTTGTACTGCATTAGAAAACAGGGGGTATTCATTTTGAAAAAGTTTCTGAATGTGAAGTTGGAAAAAAAAAAGTATTGGCAAGTTAAACGTTGACAAGAACACAATACTCCTATAGAGAGACTGCACGAATCATTTCGCAGTGCTACGAAAAAGTCCCCGAACAACAGGGCAATCGAAGCTACAATTGCGCCGGTACAACGAACTGAATGTTGAATGTTTCCAGGACAACGGCCTGTCGTCTTAATGAAATTCTGTTCACTTGGGAGGCAAAACAAAACTCTTCACGTACGATGTATGTGTCTTGAATATGTAACAGCTGAACCGCACCTTGACGTAACAAAACAAATGGAGATTACAGTCCTTAACAACGCCGTGAAAATGGCAAATCAAAGAAAATACGTGCCTGTCATACGTGCAGGGTAATTTTTACCCATTTTCATTGAACCAAATGACAAAAAAAATCAAAAGTACGCCAATTAAAGTTTTATGTCACATGCGAATTAAAATTTTGTATTTTTAAAGAATGGTTATGCATAAGGAAACATCTCGTAGCACTGCAAGTGTCGTTCCTCACTTTGCATTACACCTTGCGTTATAACAGATACGAAAGTTTTGTACAGAACTGTAACCTTACTTCGGTTTATTACCAAATCTTAAGCATCACAGGAAGGTAGACACACATTTCACACACCATCTCGAAACAGACAAACGGAACGAAGTTTGGATATTTGGGGGACCAAAATTTGCGTGTACGTTTGTCAATCTGTTTCCTGGTTTAATCTTCATCTTCCGGCGTTTAAATCCCAAATGAAGCCACTGAGGGCTGGTGTTACTTTCATTTTAAATGCCCATCCCTGCGCCTGCGTGGGATAGCGTTTTCCTTTTCGTCCATGAAGCGTTACATTTAAGGGGATATGAACTACCCGTTTGGCCAATAGAGATTAAACTGTTCCAAAATTCTATCGTAGCGTGCTGCTTTCCAACAATGCCCATATTGGTGGACTCTTGCTGTATTCTGTCCGCTGACATACTTAGTAACACCTAATAGTTCTGAAATGCTTTTACACAGAAAATATTGCTCTGAACTTCGTAAAGTTTACAAGCTGATGATCCTGTAGCTCTATCTATAGATCTATAGATCAACCGCTGTTTGGACTTTCTGAAATACATCCCCCGCTTACTTCACAGAAACCGCAGCAAATATCACGCTTCCTGAATCTGTGTCTTGGGCGTAAAGAATTGGAGGCTTAAGACGCAAGACGCAGGACCGAGTGCAGCGGAGAACAATTTTGAAAGAGGCTAAGGTCCTCCAAGGACTGTAATGCCAGGAGAAGAAGAACAAGAAGAACAAGAAGAAGAAGGAGGAGGAGAAGAAGAAGAAGGAGAAGGAGAAGAAGGAGAAGAAGAAGGAGGAGGAGGAGGACAAGAAGAAGAAGAAGAAGAAGAAGAAGAAGGAGAAGGAGCAGGAGAAGGAGAACAAGAAGAACAAGAAGGAGAAGAAGAAGGAGAAGAAGAAGGAGAAGAAGAAGAATCTGCGTCGACACTTCATTACTCCATGAACTGTAACCCCTTTTAGGGGCTTAACAAACGTCCGTGTCGAGTGTTTAAAACTCCCGCCTCTTAATTGGTATGTCCTGTGCTCAAATCTTTGCCCAGGGACGAAGAAACGTCACTGAGGGAGGTGAAATATTCTGCACCCATCCAGACTGGCCGTGGGACCCACACAGCCTCCTCTACAATAAATATGGTGTCTCTTTCCAGGGGGTAAGGCGGCCGGGACGTGGCTTTAACCACCCACCCCATCTAACGCAGAGGTTAAAAAAGAGTAAAGCTACATCTCTGCCCTCCCTGTGTTCCTTCATGGCCTGTTGTGGGGTAACTTGCCCCTCATATGTGCTGCTGAGCCACAACTTATTAACCCTTTAAAGACGAAGCGTATCTGTTTTATATAAGGACTCAGTGCGTGCCGCGCTGTAAACACTCTGCACTTCGGTTATAAAAACCAGTCTCTTAATGTTTTATAAGGCAAAAGTTGCTGTTTGTTCTGAGATCCGTACAAAACACATAAACGCAATGTGGGCACCACGTAGAATTTTTTAATGTTAAACCTGGTGGTACGTAAAGTTACCGCTAGGCTTTAAAATGTTAAGCAAGTACTGAGTACTGGGTATGTCATTTGGATTAGTATTATTATTTAGATTTAAAAAAATATGATTTAAATTCACTACAGAAGTAAATCAAACAAAACATTTTACTGAAATGTTTTTCCATCACGCACTTGAAACAGATCATAACCCCCTTCCTGTCGGTTACAATACACAGACACACACTACAGATTATTGTGATGCTGTGTGAGATTATGCACACTCACCCGTTGTAAGAGAAGCAACATCAATGTCTCAGAAAATTAAAAGAATAAACGTTAATAATAAGCATAAATAACGTTTACTACGAAATTCCCGTTGTTTATGTATATATATATATATATATATATATGCATTTATTGAATCTTTAGAACACTAATATGAATCATGCTATAGAATTCAATTCAAAAGAGTGCCTTTTAATTCAATATACTAAAACGAATTCGCGTTTAAAATAATACAAACATCAAAAACTTTAATGCTTAAGTGGCATACTTTGAATGAAATGAAATGCAGAACTATTTCTCTCTTTTAAAAAAAAAATTCATTATAAAGGGGAAATATAAAACATAATCAACGCTTCCTACACGTTCACATAAACAGAACTGGAAAAAAGGGGGAATTTTTAAATGTAAATGGAATTGTTAACTGAATTAACTCACTGAGAAACATACTGAACAGAACGTCATTTAATAAATGTAGCGGGGTGGGGAGGAGTTGAGAAATTAGCCAACTCTCTGGCCAGCATCTCCCGTAGATAAATAATTCATTTCGTAAGTGCGTCCGTTACTGAGTGCTTGCTTCTATTTACAGTTAGAAGTTTGATCCTACCGCGAGGAAATCCTAATAGGCAGGGGTTTTTCTTCTCTTGGAGAGCCAAGAGCCCTCTTTTGTAAGAGAAATACAGCGCACCGCCTTCCATATTCATTAAAAAAGAAAATGGAGACTCTTCTTGCATCCACCTGACGTAAGGCGAATCATCAGTGTCTCCTATACACGATAAATAACACAAAAGACACAAAATTTCTGAAAATATTATAGAAAGTTAAAATGCAAATTTGATCCCATAACAGCCCATGAGGGCCCAGAGGGGGGGGGGAAGTTTCGGCTCTACTCTTTCTTTAAACTTCGCACAAGATAGGAGTGGTCAACGCCACGCCCCGGCCGATTTACCCGTGAGAAAGAGAATGGATACTCATTGTTCAGGAGGCTGTGCGGACCAAAGGACGATACGGATGGGTTTGCAAAATCTCGCTACTACCGGGATTCGATCCCCGGACGGTCCAACACGTAGGGAGTCGCTATACCGTCTGAGCTATCCCGGCCCACGAAACAAAAATGATAAACGAATAATAATGTAGTGTAAAACTACGGCTTGCTATCATTCGGTGCAGAATTTTCTTCTTCCAGGTTGCTATCCAAAAACACAACGATTAGGGTATAGAGAATTGTAGTTTTACCTGTTGTTTTGTATGGGTGCGAAACTTGGTCTCTCACACTGATGGAGCAACAAAGACTGAGGGTGTTCGAGAATAGGGTGCTGAGGAGGATATTTGGGCCTAAGAGGGACGAGGCGACAGGGGAGTGGAGAAGACTACATAACGAGGAACTTAATGACCTGTACTCGTCACCAAATATTATTCGGGTAATGAAATCGAGAAGAATGAGATGGGAGGGGTTTGTCCCACGTATGGGGGGGGGGGAAGAGAGGTGCATACAGGATTTTGGTGGAGAGACCTGAGGGAAGGCGACAAGTTGGGAAACCCAGGAGTAGATGGGAGGATAACATTAAAATTGATCTTCAAGACGTAGGATGATGCATGGACTGGATTGAGGTGGCTCAGGATAGGGACAGGTGGCGGACTGTTGTGAATGCGGTAATGAACCTCCGGGTTCCATAAAATGCGGGGAATCTCTTGACTAGCTGAGAAACTGTTAGCTTCTCAAGAAGGCCTCTGCTCCATGGAGTTAGTTAGTTAGTTAGTTAGCTAGTTAGTTAGTTTGTTTGTTTGTTTGTTAAAACTAGGGGTTATCGCAAAGCGAATCCTCGGCATTCGAGATCTGCTTTGTTTTTTAAAGATGTGGGGTTCAAATAGTAATCACAGACCCGATTTAGACAAGAAATTAACTGATATCTGCGTTCTTCTGGGATTTTACTCAGTGCAGAGTGGTAATTCCCTACCGACGTTTCGGGACAACCTACGGGTCCCATCCTAAAGGGTTCTGACTCTTGAAGATAGGACCCATACCTTGTCCCGAAACGTCGGTACAGAACCAATCTACGCTGCGTAAAATCCCACAAGAGTGCAGATATATATTACATCGCGGCCGAAGAGACAAACCCGGAAGCCACAGTATTCGTAGATACCACTGCGGTAACCTTAAACTTCACAACAGTTCATTAGTTTATGAATTTGATTAAGAGGCCACGTATGCTATACAGAATATCCAGATTTATGAATTTTACCCAGGTGAGCAACTATCAAGTTTTGGCCTGCAATTGAGTGTAGAATTAGTTGTACCGTCTGTAGGAGACGTGGGGACAAACAACACACGCAGCGAGGGATGTCGATGGAGGAACGGGTCACTTTCAGCACATCCTTTTAAAATGCAAATGGTAGAGTAGGGTCCATCACTTGTTATCTGCCAAGCAGTGTGCTCGGTCGACCAGCCCCTATGCATTCCAAACCCCGCCAAATACACTATCATTCTGCTATATCTAATTCGAGAAAATCACTTAAAATATGAGCTACATGTGGTCGGCATTCAGTCTCTGTTACTTATTCAAGTATACGAAGGAGTTACTGAGTAAATAATAACTTACAGTGATTCCGGGAGATTTGCCACGGTGGGAAAGATGCCACATTTTTTAGTTTGTGAATTTTCAGCCGCTTAAACGGTTTTCGGATTGCGTTACAGTGGAAGTTTAAAAAAGTGTGGCGTCTCTCCCAGATTTACCCTATATCAAGTTCATTTTACAAAAATAATATGGAGTTCGAAGAGAATCCTTGTTCTTTATATTCTGGTGGTCCCGTTTTTAACTCCCCGTCAGACAACCGGCTAACATAAGTGTATGCATGGGTTTATTCAGTGCCATCACAAAGACGCCAGGATACAAAGAAATATGAAAATATATCCCTTCTAATTATCACCATCTAAATATCTCATGTATATTTATATTAACCCAAACTCAAATTTGTAATAAGCTCAGTCCGTACCGCGCAGTAAACACACCCCGACAGGGTTTTAAAAATCAACCGTTTAATGCTGTATGGGGAAAGAATCGCTGTGTGTTCCGAGATCCATAAAAGACACGTAAATAAAGCTGAATCATATCACAGGCTCAGATCGCACCGCGCAGAAAACAGTTCTCTTTACGTCTCCTGATATCTAGTGGCGGTATGTGAAACTCCAACGTTCTCACAATTGTCCTGCCATCTGGCGTCCGTCCATGGAACTCCAAGCGTCACATAACTTTTGCACTTGACTCAATTTTATATTAGATGACGATCACACACCATCAGAACGTCATACTTTCGGCCTGCAGTAACATATTGGAAACAGAGAATTTATGGATATTTTATACATTTCTTCTGTGAGGCAACAGCCGAAATCGGGCCTAGGCCGCCTCCTTTTTAGGTTTCTACATCACACACAATTAGGCAAACACACGTGATGAAACTTCCCTGAACAAGTTATCAGCTTGTAGCAGATGCTGCTACCTACACAACACACAAGAAACACAACAGACGAACAGCCATGCCCTCAGCGGAATTCGAACCCGCGACCCCAGCAATCAAACGATCGCAGACCTACGCCTCAGACCGCAGGGCCACCGGGATCGGCTGAAATTTTATACAGATCCTGGTATTGCACTAATATACAAATGTATTCAGTAATGCCAAGTTATTTAAGATAAGAGTTTTTAATTTACAACTTAATTTCTACTCTGCATTTCACATGTTCAACCTGATGATAGACCAGTCTGGCCGAAACATGTAGTTACGATCATCCCATGTAGAATGTTGTGTGTTCTGTTGATCTTCACTGTAGAATTCATAATTCCAGTATCATCGAAAGCGTGGAAGAATTCAAATATTTGGGAACAACCCTAACGAATCGAAACTCCATTCACGAAGAAATTAAGAGCACACTGAAGTCGGGGGATGCTTGCTATCATTCAGTGCAAAATCTTTTGTCTTCCAGGTTACTATCCACAAACACAAAGATTAGGGTGTACAGAGCTATAATTTTACCTGTTGTTTTGTATGGGTGTGAAACTTGGTCTCTGACACTGAGGGAGGAACAAAGACTGAGGATGTTCGAGAATAGGGTGCTGAGGAGGATATTTGGGCCTAAGAGGGACGAGCCGACACGGAAGTGGAGAAGACTACATAAGGAGGAACTTAATGATCTGTACTCATCATGAAATGTTATTCGGGTAAGCAAATCGAGAAGAATGAGATGGGCTGGGCATGTAGCACGTATGGGAAAAGAGACGTGCATACAAGATTTTGGTGGGGAGACCTTAGTGAAGGCGACCACTTGGGAGACCTAGGCATAGATGGGAGGATAATATTAAAATGGATCTTCAAGGCGTGAAGTGGGGGGCATAGACTGCATTCAGCTGGCTCAGGATAGGGCCAGGTGGCGGGCCCTTTTGAATGCGGTAATGAACCTCCGGGTTCCATAAAATGCGGGGAATTTCTTGACTAGTTAAGAAACTCTTAGTTTCTCAAGAAGGCCTCTGTTTCATGGAGTTAGTTAGTTAGTTAGTTAGTTAGTTAGTTAGTTAGTTAGTCAGTCAGTCAGTCAGTCAGTCAGCCATTCAAGTCATTAGATTGCCTGGCATGGAACCTGAAGTGTCACGCTCTATAAATACGAGTGTATCTTGTGCCACCTTAAGCCACCCTAGACACTGAACACTAATTTAATTAAAATCTATTTCAAAGAAACAGAGTATGTAAACGTCTACACTTCCCTCGCCCACATGCCTGCCGGGCCGGTAACAAAATTTATAAATAAACCTCAGCACCACAACCCAAGTTCGCTTTGTGTCTTCTGGGCTTCCAACTTCTAAGGCGCCGGAGCACAAGGGGGGGGGGGGACGGAAACGTTTTAAATTTACGGTACTGTTAAAGACATTCATGATTATACGGTGCACCGAGGCGGCAGCATGTGAAGAATTAAAAGGTCCATACAGCGCACCGAGGTCGAAATTGAAGGGATATTTATGGATTACGTACAGGACAGCCAAACGCCGTAAATTAACACCTGCAATGGGTTACAGTGACGTGTATTGCGGGTTGCATTATGACAAGCCTGCTCTCTGTGCATTTAAACAAGTACCATGATTCTTTGGTCCCCCTGCTACCGCAGGCCCCCATGTGTCTGACTACTGGGTCATCACGTGCAGGATACCTTTAATGACAGGTGGTTAAAAACCACGAAACAGCTTTCCTAAAGTAGCTAATTATGTCTTATAAACAGGACAATTTTGCACCATATGGATGCAAGACCAGAAAATGAAATTAATTCTGTTTCAGTCGTAGGTACGTTTTATGTAAAAACAGCACAAGTCCTAATTTCATGTCTGCATAGCGTTAAATGATCAAATAAGGGTAGATCCTTCCTGTCTACTTCAATATTGTCTTCATGAAGACATAAAAATGCAAGATATTCTCAAATGAGTGTAAGAATACACTTCAACAGGCAGAAGAGACTTAGATCGACCAAGGATAAGATGCACAGACTAATAGCTACAAAGACGGAACAAGCCAGAAAATGTCTTATACAATATTCCTCATAACGACGGTAAATAAAACTTATAAACTCTCCTCAGGAGACCAGCCGTCTCGATTCCGAGCCGTCGTCGTCGTCGTCGTCGTCGTCGTCGTCATCATTATCATCATCATCATCATCATCATCATTTTGGGGATTTATTATGACCCGCTATCGGGAGTCTCAAGGTATTTGGATTGCCACACCTATGAAACCAACGGGGTAAGACTTTGTCAACATTATGTCCACCTGCAGAGGAAAATGGAGCCAAATTCCGGAACTTCCTGTCACACAAAAATGTACGAAAACAACAAAGACAAGTAGCGTATCCAAGGTGTCAAACACGTCACTTATTTTCAAACTGCGTTTCAACTGACGGGATGTTTCACCTACAGATATAAACGGAATTAAGTGAGTGTGCCAGTGCGAATGGATTTAACTGCCGTAGGATACGTTCCAGAGGCAGGATTTCATTATAACTCTCATGAATACTTGGGTTACGTAACACAAGGAGCATATGTTCTCAAGCTGTGCCGATAATTTACGTCTCACGGAAGACAATTCCCCACGGAGTTAATCAGACACTGGGCGTTATTCGTGTGTGTGCATGTGTGACAATTCGTGCCAACTGAAATACACCAGGGTATGAGACTCCCTGACTGCGAAACAATTTTTCATTCAAATTTTCTATTAATTAATTAATTAATTCATTCATTAATTCATTCAGTCATTCATCATCATCATGAGCCTTGAAGTGTTACGCGCAGTGCCTGTTATTTATCCCTCAAGATGAAGCCGGTCCTTCCATCTTTTTCTAGGGCGCCCTATGCTTCCCTTCCCGTTTGGCCTATCCCAGTGCCTGTTTGTGTGTCCTGTCTGTGTCCATTCTCTCTACGTGCTGTAGCCACTCTCGCTGGTATTGTTTTATTTCCAAGACAGTGTTCCGCTCTCCAAGTTTCTCCCTGACGGATTGATTTCTCTCCCTGTCCAACACAGTAATTCCTAATAAATATCTTAAAAATTTCATTTGTGCTGCTTCCAGCCTCTGTTCATGCCTTTCCTTCAGCACCCGGGCTGCACTACCAAAATTCAAGGCCGCTTTGGCTGCAATATTTTGGATTCTTAATTTTGTTTCTTTAGTCATCCGTTTTCCAAAATGCCTCCGTATGATGTCATTTGTTTTGTTACATGTCTGTAACCCGTCTTCTAAATCAACTTAAACTACAGCAGACTGCAGAGGGGTAGAGGCGAATGTCTACGGCCTTAAAACACTAGGGGAGTGCACGCCAACCGAAAAGCACGCTGGTCTACATGTATCTAGGTGGCAGTTCCACCACTAGAATTACCCTGCGAAAGGCCGGTAATCTATCCACAGGACATCCGAACCTACTCACAAAACCCTCACAAGAAAGAAACAGACGGGAATTATTAGTTAATTTCACGTACATATTCAAATACAGATCTGTACTTACGTCTACGCTGTTTGAGAGTGGACTGTTGCTGGGGAGACAATTTTAACCTTTATCCTGCTAATGTGGAATATACGGTGAGCTGCTAATAATGCCAGCACCACTCGACTACCAACTAGGCCCTTAAGGGCCCAGCTGGTAGCCGAGTAAGTGTGTGCACACAGATATGACATAGGACGTCTTTCACGGTTGATTCAATGTTGAGACATTGTGCAGGGAGACAGAGACAAAGAGGCTCCTTTCAGCGTTGCCAAATGTAGGTCACCAAATATTACACATTAGTGGTGCTGGCATTATTAGCAGCTCACCATATATACCACATTAGCAGGATAAATGTTAAATATAGGAGGACGAAATAAGAACAGAATTGGTGCAATTACGTAACCAGGTTCATAATTTGTAAAACGCATCAAATATTTTTACTCTAAAAATAAAACTCAGTATCAGATTGGCGGGGACTATAGTACGCATACAGGGTACATACACATTTTAAGAAACAGAACCGGAAGGCAAGAGACCACTTGCCAGATATGGGAGTAGATGTTAGGATAACACCGTAATAAATTTTAGAGAAGCAAAATGTGATGGCGTAGAGTGGAATGAACTGGCTCAGGGAAGGGTCAAGAAAACACTGACCTGAGTATTCGGGTTCTATAAGAATTGATCATTTGTTGACAAAAGAGACAACTTTGAGGGTTCCAACCTCCCCCACTGTCAACTTGTCACAAACACGTTTACTCTACACCGTTTCATATCGCAGTTCAAACGGAATTCTTATGAAGCTGTCAGATTAAATTTGCGGCAAATATTTGACTATTACGAAGGCCTAGAGTGCAAATGACATAAATCTGAAAGGCGTTTTTTATATTTCACTGCAGTAAATATTTTGAAGACATTAGAAAGCTCTTCTTCTTCGTCTTCTTGTTCTTCTCGTTCTTGTTCTTCTTGTTCTTGTTTTCTTCTTCTTTTGTTTTTCTTGTTTTTGTTCTTCTTCTTCTTCTTCACCACCCTAAATTTCGAGGAATGGTTGTCAGAAGTCCTGTCAGGTCTTTAGAAATCTTAGAACTCTTCTTTTTATTGGGTTTTTGATATTTCGGTAATTTCGTGCCCTTAGGTGCCACACCAATACGCTGATTCTGGCAGTCAAATGTACCGCATCCTACATGTTTATATTTTGTTTAAAGTATGCATTCATCTTCCTTTACTTCTTCTACAAAATTCTTAGTTTGCAGTCCGCTTCACTTCATTCACTTTGAATTCTCTATCGCAAAGTCCTAGCAATGACACAAGAAATCTCACTTGCACCGTATTTTCTTCCTTCTGTACATCACAAATCAACGCAGCGAATTCCCATTTCATTTCAATGACATAAAAGATTTTGTTTCCCATAAGCCCTCCATGCACAAACAGATATTTTTAACAGTTGCTATGGTAACAAGAATTTTTCGTGAGGAAGAAAATGCGGCAATAAAGTTACCCTACACAGAAACGTTAACAGGTAACACTATGATAACCTTAATGGAAACAGTTATAACACTATTAGATGGCTCAATCTAATATTCGAGTGTATGAATACAAAACCGTTTTAAGAAATTGCGTGTTAGTGTTTACTAATAGCAGGAAGCAGTCACTTAGAGGTGATAAACGAGGCAGAAATTCCCTAAGGCCGCTCATGCACTTATGCAATTATAATATTAAAACGTAACAACCCGCTTTATCGTCACATTATGTAAAAGCATAAATTTATGCAGACGTCTCTGAAAGTGACATTAGCAGACGATCCAACATAAGATGTCATCGAAATTTAATTTATAGGAACAAGAGGCACTTTTTTTTATTGGTGAAGGGCCCCGCAGCAGACGCTACGGACGCACCGCAGCCTTGAGGCTTATAGTGCAACCCTGTGATGAAGGTGACGATGATGATGATTATTTTTTATCCATTTCCTAGTAATGGAGCACCGGTGGAATGAAATTGACAGGGGAAAACCGAAGTACTCGGGGAAAAACCTGTCCCAGTGCCACTTTGTCCACCACAAATCCCACATGGATTGACCCGGGACCGAACCCGGGCCTCCGCGGTGGGAGGCCGGCGCCTAACCGCCTGATCCATGGCACGGCCAAGAGGTGCCTTGCTCTTAAGTAACACGCACACTGAGAAAGTTCAACGCTTTACGGCACAGTAGTTACTTTGCAGACCAAACACTTTAAAATTCGACATTCCGAATTCTGACCAAGCTGTTACTAAACACAAAGTAACGGTACGGTTGCCCCTAAGCAAGCCATGAAGGCGTACAGCGGGAGTAGAGGTGTAGTTCCATTTATTCCTATCCTAGGTACTAGATGGAGATGAGTGGTCAACATCACACTCCGGCCACTTTACCCGCGCGGAAGAACCCCGCTAAACATTGACTAAGAGCGTGTGTCGGTCCAAGAGAGGAGACAAATTTCTAACCCATGCCGGCATTCAAACCCCGCACCGTCTAGCCCGTAACGTAGTCCCTACAGCGACTCCCTTGACCTCACTGCATGAGCCTACAACGCTGCGCACTATTTTCACAATACGCAGCGTTATTCTGACAGTCTCCGTAACGCACAATCAACGTTTTTCTACGACGTAGCAGTTATCCCATGTTCAACGTTTGACACAGTAACTTGTTTCTAAATTTTGTTTAGCACTTGGAATTTTAAATTATGATTTGGCTTCACTGGACTCACGCACCGGTTCCTTGCGGGTCTTGTGCGGTGCTCAGTGTGATCTGCATTTCTATCTTTTGTTCCTCCAGTTTCCGCTAACACCATGAAAGTAATTTTACTTTGTGTTTTAAACAGTATGGAAAACCTGTACATTTATTTCTGGGTATTACTTTGATGCCAAGCGGAGCATTTACGTTGTTTGTTTATGTAATGCGTGTGTTTTGACAGACAATGTGTATTTGGTTATTATTTTTTCTATTTTTTACATAATGAATTTACCACTTGTTGTTTATTTAATGTTTGGTTCTCATCTGAAGTTACTTGTTTGATATTCCCCCACCACAGCTTCCACGTATTCTCTGTTTAACTTGGGTAAATTTTATTTTGCAAATCGCATGTTGCAGTGACGTCGTGGCATCTCATATTAATTACGCATACAACACCGCCAAAAAGGAATTCAGAGACACTTTAACTCTTTAAAGACGAAGCGTATCTGTTTTATAGAAGGACTCAGTGCGTACCGCGCTGTAAACACTCTCCACTTCGGTTATAAAAACCAATCTCTTAATGTTTTATAAGGCACAAGTTGCCGTCTGTTCTGAGATCCGTACAAAACACATAAACGCAATATGGGCACCACGTAGAATTTTTTAATGTTTAATCTGGTGGTACGTAAATTTACCGCTAGGCTTTAAAAGGTTAATACATACTGAAATGTGAGATTAACCCTTTAAAGACGAAGCGTATCTGTTTTATATAAGGACTCAGTCCGTACCGCGCTGTAAACACTCTCCACTTCGGTTATAAAAACCAGTCTCTTAATGTTTTATAAGGCAAAAGTTGCTGTTTGTTCTGAGATCCGTACAAAACACATAAACGCAATGTGGGCACCACGTAGAATTTTTTAATGTTAAACCTGGTCGTATGTAAAGTTACCGCTAGGCTTTAAAAGGTTAAGCAATTCATTTTGGAAACCCGCACACGTTGACGAGGAAATAGCGTTCAGGAAGATACTCACTGTCAAAAATGCAGCTGAGCAGAGACATTTAGTTACTCTTGCATACAAGATTACATCTAGATGGGAAAAGCAGGTGAAGAGAGTAGAACCAAGTTTAGAGGCAAAGGGCGAACTAGAATATACGTAGGATCGATACGCTGTAAGTACCTTGGATGAGACAAGAAACTTTCAAAGGAGAATAAACAAAGTATAAACTGTACACATGAGCAATACAATGGACGTGCATTGGCAAAAACCTGGTGTTACCGGGCACATCCAAAGAAATGTACTTGAAACTCAACCAATAAATTATTTTATTCTTCTCTGTCTAATACAAGACAGAGATGCAGAAATTCCAGGCGTTAGGAGCACAGAATACATCTTTCAAAACTTGTAAATTTAAGGCTGATGTCGTGTCTCATATTTTAAGGGTGACGGTATGGACAACGAAAACTCAACCGCCTTTCCGATCAGACGATCAGTCGACGGATTACCAACAGCCGCGCAGGAGAGTGTCGAGATGACAACCCGCTCAACACTTTATATATCTGGAAGTCTACTTCTGGTAGACAAACATCGTTGCACTCCGCACAGCAACAAACTATATACGAAATACCGAACGTTGTTTCACGTAAACTATATTGGTTAAATGGAATGTGTCAAACAGCATGACAGCAATTTTTTCTGCCTTAAAATGATGACAATATGAATGTTAAAAAGTTTCCATGGAATATCCGGCATCTTTAGCCTGGCCCTCTTGGGGATCACTAAAAGGATGAGACGCGAAATTTCCCCCCAGCTTAGTTAAGCAGCACGCCATGGGAAGTATAGGAAAATCAAGGTATTTTTATAGGCATTCTTAACTGCGGTACCGGGCAAAGGTAAGTGGTAAGCTCACATGATCCATGTGGGATTTTTGGTCGACAAAGTGGCACTGGGACAGGTTTTTCTCCGAGTATTTCCATTTTTCCTTATCAATTTCATTCCACCGGTGCTCCATTAAAATGCAAAAAACAGAGAAAACTTCAATAATATCATCATCGTCATCACAGAACTGCACAGTAAGCCTTCAGGCTGCGGTGTGTTCGTAGCGTCTGCTGCGGGGCCCTTCAGTACAAAGAAAAAGGTTCAAATGTACTTCGCGGTTAATGGTGAAAGATGTGGTGACAACGTGGAATGGATTCAGGTAGTTAGGTGTAGCCATCAAATGGCGAGCTGATACTGATACGGTCGTGAACGAAGGGTTTCGTTAAAAGCTACGAATCTGAAGAACACGTGAGAGACCATCAGCTTTTGAAGAGTTCTGTCAAATGGAGTTGGTATTGAACCACGCCGAATGTAATATGTTCCATGTCAGTGCACTGTATCATACGCAATAATAACACCAACTGATGCACCAAATTACATATAATCTTTATTCGTAAAAGTCTCCTACATGTTTCGACCCTGCTGGGCCATCTTCAGGGAGAATAGTTTTGATACACTATGGTTGCGTTTATACAGTTAAATGTGAATGTGCCCTAGGTTTCATCCTCCGTTTGAGAGGTAACGTGTACTTAACTATATAAACGCAACCACAGTGTATCAATATTATTCTCCCTGAAGATGGCCCAGCAGGGTCGAAACATGTAGGAGACTTTCACGAATAAAGATTATATGTAATTTGGTGCATCAGTTGGTGTTATTATTGCGTATGATACAGTGCACTGACATGGAACATATTACATTCGGCGTGGTTCAATACCAACTCCATTTGACAGAACTCTTCAAAAGCTGATGGTCTCTCACGTGTTCTTCAGATTCGTAGCTTTTAACGAAACCCTTCGTTCACGACC